>JAODAL010020929.1:0-68271 GCA_025379985.1 Phyllomedusa bahiana | reverse complement strand
ATTGCTGGCTACATCTTTGCCGTCTTTATTTGATCCCCAAAAATTTCATTTTTGCAGTTCTGGGTCCAGCTACTCGGAAGACACCATTAGAAATTTTCCTTTTTCAAAGAAATGTTATTTCAAATCTTATTTCGTCTCAAAAAATTTTATTATGTCAAAAAGGTCTTTTTTGCTTTTTTGGGATCGGGCCCACGAAAAGACCCCCAAAGTTGTCACGGGTGGGCCCCGACCCCCCGCCCCGGGGTGCGGGCACACCCGGGTCCCGCACGAGGGGCCCCCGCGCCCGCAAGTGGGCGTGGCGCGCTCACCCTGCCGGGGCCCCTCCTCCTTCCCCGGGCCCCTCCTGTTGCGGTCTCCGCCTCCCGGCGCGCGCATCCCCCATCATCAAAGGGGCCCCCGGCCGGGCACTCCAGATTAAAGGGCCACGCAACCGGAAATTTTGCTAATCCCCGGTCACTGCCCTTATTTAACCTCCCCTTTCCCCGGGGGCTGTTGCCAATTTTTATCCCAAATTTTCACCCTTTAAGAGAAAGCTTTCAAGCCTTTCTGACTTACCCGTTACCAACCATTAGCTTCCGTTCGACCACGTATCCCCGCCTCCCTACCTACCCCTGTCCACAACCACAACCTGTGCCGCCGCCCTGCCCTTTCTCCGTCCCCGCTACGAACCTACCTGACAATTCGCCCCCACGCTACCTTGGCTCCACCAAAAACAAGTCACGCGGGGGAAACCCCGTAATCCCCCGCAGCAATCCACCCCCGCTTTGCGCGGGCCTGGAAAACCCGGGGACCTACTTAGATTCCTTCCCGGGCGTGGCTTACACCACCGCTTCGGGGGCCAGTGGACCACTTTACCCCAGTACGGAAAATATAAAGTCCTATAAAAAAAAAATCGTATTCCAAATTTTCATTTTTTCATGAAAATTTTTTATTCTAAAATGCCAAAAGGTCATTTTTCTGTTTTTGGGGTCGGGGCCCTGAAAAGGGTTCCAGGGTGCCAATGGGGCAATCCCCCTCAAGGGCCCTAATAAAAAAGGAGCCCAATGAATAAAAAAAATAAACTAAAATGGGGGGGTGGGGGGGGAGCCCCATTTGTTTAGCTACAGGGGGCCTTGAAAGGGTTAAAGATGACTGACGGCAGCCCGGCACCCTGCACCCCTAAACTACGGCCCCCACTAAACCTCCGTGTTACCAGTTGGGGTATTTTTTCCCTGCCAACATATATAAGACATGTTTTTGGGGCCTTTTGTGAAAAAAGTGATAGAGAGCCCCTTTTCAGTTTCCTGGCCATTTCCAATACGGGGGCCCCCGTACAGCTGCTAAACTGTACCTGCATAGCAAATGGTCCTCATTTTTTTTATTTGCCTTGAAGGAAATGAAAATTTTGCCGTAATTTCTTTGGACTTTGACCCAAAATTTCTTCCAATTTTCACCCCTACCTTTTTATTTATGATGGAATTCCGTTTCCCTCCTCACCTTTTCGGTATAAAAAAACATATCATCTTCTCCTATTAACTTCAATGGGAATCAGCAATCAATCTAAATCGAGATCGGAAATCGAAACAATTTTCTTCAAAATCAGCAATCGCCCCAATCTTGATTTTTAAAGCATTCCTTCCAATAAAAAATTACATTTTTTTTGATTTGGTTTGTTTTAAAGTTGCTAGAAATTAGATAGAAATTTAAAAGATAGTAGGACCCGCTAACCTGGTTGTGGTTTTGCAACGATCCGGGGAACCAACTCGGCTGCGGGCACGCAAAAAGCCCGTCACCCGTTGCCCCCCCCAGGACGGTCCGCCGCTGCCCAGGGTCTGACGGGGCCCTCTCCCCCCTGCGCGCCAGTACTCACCCCGGGGCCGCCTTCAGTTTTTCCCCACGCCCCTGCTGCAATTGCCGGGGGGCTGCCTCTAATTACCTGGGCGCTTCCCCCACTCCCTGCCGGGGCTTTATGCCCCTTGCCTATAAGAAGCGTTCCCTGCGTCTTGTTCTGACTTCTGTGTACCATACCGTTTGCCTCCGTTTCCTAGCACGGGAAACCCTGCCCCGCCCAGAACTTCCTGCCTCCCACTACCACGAACCTTGCCACCTGCCCTGACCTTCGCCTGTCCCCACTACAAGCCTGCCTTAACATTTTGTCCACCTAACCCGGTTGCCATCGCAAGCAACGCGCAAGTTAGCGACCTGGGAGACTCCTGCCGCACAATCCATCCCGCTTTTGGGGGGCCTTTGGGGAAAAACCGGGACCTACTTTAACCCCCTCCTGGTGTGGCTTACACCCTCGTTTGCGGTGGGGCCATGGACCATTCTACTCGGGACCGTTACAGTAAGATCCGGCCATATCCCACTAAAACCTTCCCATTGGACGACCTCTCTCGCGTGTTACCCGACAGTCTCACAAATGGGCCCCGCAGGGGCAACAGCTGGAACAATTTTTTTTCATAGTTTAAGGGGAAAAAAAACAAGTCGTCCAACAAATTCAAAAACCTGTTGTGCAAGGTGTTGATCCAGAGGAAGGGCAAAAAACCCCCAATTGAGGTAGAAGCCAATTGTCCTCTTTTTTGGGGAAAAAAATTCCTTCCTGACTCCAATCTGGCAATCAGAAAAACCCCGGGATCAATGACCCTCTCCTGAATCCTAGTCACTATAACTTGTTATATTATTACGCTCCAAAAATGCATCCAAACCCTTTTTGAACTCGGTTATTGAATTCACCATGACCAGTCCCTCTGGCAGAGAATTCCATAGTCTCACTGCTCTTACAGTAAAGAACCCTTTCTATTTTTTATGTAGAAACTTTCGTTCCTCAAGACGTAAAGGATGCCCCCTTGTTCTAGATACAGCCCTGTGTATAAATAAATCTTGGGAGAGATCTCTATTTGACCTTTGATTATTTAAACATATTTATTATGTCCCCCCGAAGCCTTCTTTTCTCTAAACTAAATAACCCTAATCTTCCCAAATCTTTCTGTTACTGTAGTCCACCCAGTCCTTTTATTATTTTTGTTGCCCGCCTTTGTACCTGTTCAAGCTCTACAATGTCTTTCCTGTGCAACTGGTTGCCCAAAACTGTACACAATATCCATGTGTGGTCTAACCATGACTTGTATAATGGGAAAATTTAATGTTCTCATCATGTGCATCTATGCCCCTTTAATGCACCCCATGATCCTATTTGTTTTGGCTGCTGCTGCCTGACACTGGCTGCAAACAATTAAGTTTACTGTCCACCAGGATTCCCAAGTCCTTCTCCATGTCACTTTTACCCAATGTTTTTCCATTTAACATGTAATCATGTAATGGATTTCTCTTCCCCATGTGCATAACCTTGCATTTATCAGTGTTAAACCTCATCTGCCATTTCCCTGCCCAGCCCCCCAACTTATCCAGACCCTTTGTAATAACATATTACCTCTATTTGTGTTGATTACTTTAACAGAGCTTAGTATCGTCTGCAAAAAATCAATATTCACTGTTATTCCCTGTGTAAGATCATTAATGAAAATGTTAAAGAGGTAAGGGCCCAATACTGACCCTTGTAGACCCCATAGTAACAGCGATCCAGTCTGATATTTTACCGTCAATTACTACCCTTTGTTTTCTATCATGAGCCACTTACCCCTTGCACACATTTTCCCCCAGTCCAAGCATTCTCATTTTATTTACCAACCTTTTTATGTGGCACCGTATCAAATGCTTTAGAAAAATCTAGATATATGACATCCAGTGCCTCACCCCGATCCAGTCTAGCACTGACTTCCTCATAGAAGCTGATGAGATTAGTCTGACGGGACCGATCCTTCATGAACCCATGCTGGAACGGCGTTATACATTTATTTTCAGTGAATACTCCAGGATAGCATCTCTGAGAAAACCTTCAAACATTTTACCTACAACAAGGTTAAGCTTACTGGCCAAATATTTTCCCGGATCACTTTTGGACCCCTTTTTGAATATTGGCACACATTTGCTATGCGCCAATCCTTTGGGACATACCCCGTTATTAGACAGCCCATGAATATTAAGAATAGGGGCCTATCTAGGGACATCACTTAACTCTCTTAGGACACGTGGGTGTATGCCATCTGGACCTGGGGATTTGTCTATTTTAATCTTCCAAGACGGAGCTGCACTTCTTCCTGGGTTAGACAAAAAAACTTTTACTGTGGAATTTACCACATCTCTCTCTTCAACAGGAAGGTCAACCCCTCGTAAATACATGGAGAAAAAGTGTTTAATACGTTTGCTTTTTTCTCATCGCCCTCTACTTCTCTCCCTCAGTATTTTTCAAAGGCCAACATTTTCCGTTTTAATCTTTTTACTATTTATATAGTTTTAAAAAAAATTTTTGGGGTTAGTTTTACTTTCTATAGCAATATGTCTTTCCGTCTCCAGCTTTGGCTTCCTTATCCTTATTTTACACACTTTAAATTTTTTCCCTATAGCTTCTTAGTGCCTCTTCACTGCCCTCCTGTTTTAGTAGGTTTAAACGCTTTTCTTTTTTGTTTTTTATTGCCTCTTTTACATCCCCTTGATCCACATTGGGTTTTTCCTGTTTTTTAATTTTTTATTACCATAAGGGATGTACCTCTCCAAAAGTGGTAGCCTAGGATGTTTTTTAAAAATATCCCATTTAGTATTAGTTCTGCCATATTTAAACACATTGTCCCAGTCAATACGGTTTAGGACCTCCCTAAGCAGAATAAAATTAGCCTTCCTAAAATTCAGTGTTTTTGTGGCTCCTTGACAAAAAAACTCAATTGAAGGATAAAAAGGAAATTTATTATATTAAAGGTCACTATTCCCTAGGTGCCCCTTTAACCTGAACCTTTGTTACTCTGTCAGGTCTATTTGTTAATATTAGGTCTAGAAGGGCCTTTCCTCTAGTCGGTTCCTGCACCATTTGGCAAAGTGTTAATTATCATTAGTTATTGACAAAAACCTGTTTTCCTTTATGGGGCTACAAGCTTCAGATTCCCAATTGATGTCTGGATAGTTTTAAAGTCGCCCATAAAAAATAACCTCATTTCTGATTAGCCGCCTCATCTATTTTCCTGAGGAGTACATCTTCCATGGGTTCTGTTATATTTGGGGCCTATAGCAGACCCCTAAATTTGTATTATATTGTTATTGTTTACCCCCATTTTATAAATTTTCCCATAATGATTCCACATGTTCATTACCTGTATCTATATCTTCCCATAGTGTTTTGTCTTCAGATAGGATTATACATAGAGACAGACACCTCCCCCTTTCCGGTTTTTATGTTCGCTTCTAAATAGACTGTAAAACCCCGCAAATTAACCGCCCAGTCTTAGCTCACGTCCAGCCATTTCTCAGTTATCCCACATGTCATATTTTTTTATCACTATTAATACTTCTAGTTCATTAATTTTTTTTGGTCAGACTCCTGGCATTGGTCACATGCAATTTATAGATTTTTCAGTTTTTATTCCTTTCTCCCTGATATTTTTATCTATTGCTACACCCCTCCCTCCACTCCCACCCCTGTTTTATTCCTAATTTCCCAGCTCTCTATCTTCACTATCTTGCATGCTATATTTGTAGTTGCCCTCCACCCCAGTCCCTAGTTTAAATATTCCTCCAACTTCCTGGCCATTTTGTCCCCCAATACAGCTGCACCCTCCCCATTTAGGTGCAGCCCATCCCTAGCATAGAGTCTGTAGCCAAGACAGAAGTCAGCCCAGTTCTCTAAAAACCCAAATCCCTCTTTCCTACACCAATTTTTGAGCCACTTATTCACTTCTCTAATCTCACGCTGCCTCTCTGGGTGGGCTCGTGGAAAAAGGTAATATTTCTGAAAAATTACCTTGGGGGGTCCTTGCCCTGAGCTTTTGGCCTAAGTCCCTGAAATCGTTTTTAAAGGACACTCCACCTACCTCTAACTTTGTCATTGGTGCCAATGTGGACCATGACAGCTGGATTCTCACCAGCCCCACCCAGCAATCTGTCAACCCGATCCGCGATATGTCGAACCCGGGCCCCAGGTAAACAATTGACCACCATGATGCAGCAGCTCGTCACCGCCCAGCAGCAGCCTCCACCTCTTCCCATGGCCGTTCCCGCTCCGGCGACGCCACTGACTCCGTTAGGACCCAAGCTCCGTTTGTCGCTGCCCACCAAATTTGAAAGGCGACCCCAAGCCTGCAGGGTTCCTCACCCAGTTGCAACCATGCACATTGAGTTTATGGGGGACGAATTCCTGTCTGAACGTTCCAAGGAGGCTTTGGGTCATCTTTTGCCCCGGGGAAGGCCCTTGTTTGGGCTAACCCTCTGGGGACAAAGAGACCCGGGGTGATTTGCAGACTTGCATGCCTTCCTCCAAATTTTCCGCAGGGGTCTTCGGGGAGCCAGCACGACATCTTTGGGGGAGCGGCACTTTTGAACCTGCCCAGGGCGAATCCTGGTCGGAGACTATGCGGTACAGTTTTGAACCCTGCATCAGGTTATCCTGGGAAAAACCCCCCGTGCCCACCTTTAAAGAAAGCCTTTCCAGCAAGGTTAAAGGATCCCCGGGCACAAGAGATTTTCCCGTCCCCCTTAACGAATTACTCTACCGGGGCCCCCCATAGACGTGCGCTTCGCAGGAGGCAAGAAAAAACTTCCCCAAAGATAAGACCGGCACGACCCCGCCGTCTCCAGCCTACCCCCCGTTGTTCCAAGGCCCTCCACTGCCGCTTCCTTTTTACCGCTGGGGAAGAGCCCATCCCGGGTAATCAGCTCACATTTCTAAAACGGAGTTATCTCGTCGGCGTGAAAAAGCGTGCCTGTAGGGGCCCCAGTGGGGATCATTTTCGGAGGAGCTTCCGTTTTTCGCCCCCAAAACGCCGGGAGGCTCCCGGGTGGGGAAATCACCTCTCCCCCGTTTGGGACTATCCCGGGTGGAATCAACGATCGGACTTGTATTTCAGCTCCTGCATTCCTGGCCCCGGTTCCCCCGGGGAATTTTTACCCAAAAGCCCCCCTTTATGCCCGGTATCACTTTCATGGTTAGACTGAGAAGCCTTTGGGTGATATTCGGTCACGGTTCTCCTTAGACCCATTGGTACAGGACCAACCGGGGTGCCTTCGCTCTTCCCAACCATCCTCCGGGCCTTCCCAGGTCTGCCCAGGGAATCCGGGATTATGCGGACTCTTCTTTGAGAAGGGGCCCGAGCCCCTTCCCCCTTCATCGCCCCTGACCTCCCCCATTGACTTACTCCCGGGAACCAGTCCTCACGGGGGCAGGGTCTACCCGCTGTGGGTCCCAAACCCAAGCCATGTCGACCTACATTCGGGAAAACCTCCAAAGGGTTTCATACGAAGTCCTCCTCCCCGGTGGGGGCTGGATTTTTTTTTGCAGAAAAAAGAGGGCTCCCGCGGCCTTGTATCGTAATCAGGGACTTATAAAATCCTGGAAAAAACCGCTACCCTTCCATTGATCACAGAACTGTTTACGGGTTGGTGGAAAAAGTTTTTTCTCAAAATTTGACCTGCGGGGGGCCTACAACCTCATCCGCTTTGAGGGGGGATGAGTGGAAGACTGCTTTTAACACCCATTGTCATTTGAGTACCCTCGCACCCCCTTAGGTCGGCAACGCCCCAGCATCTTCCAAGAATTTTGTAAATTATATAACCCGGGGATCTTTCTATACTGTTCGTGGTCTCCCTAAGACATTTTGGTGTTTTCTGATGATTTGGAGACACACCCCCAGTCCGCCTGGTTTGGAGCGGCTACGTGCCAACACCTTTATGCCAAATTAGAGAAATGTCTTTTCCACCAGACCAGCCTCCATTTCCCTTTGGGTTACGTCATTCGGGCCAGGGGGTTACAGATGGATCCTGCCAATTTGTGGCCGTTTTGCATGGCCTAGGCCCAGTGGGCTAAGAGCCATGAACCTCCTGGCTTCTCTAACTACTTTGAAAAGTTTATTTGCCTTTTCCCAATGGTGGCGCTATCTTGCACTTACGGAAGAACCCCAACCCCTAGGCAGGGGCCGCCGAGGTCGAAAAGGCTTTTCGTTCAGCAAAGGGAGTTCGCCTCCGCGCCCGCCCCTGACCAACCTGATACCAGAACCCTTTTTCTTTTGGAGGTGGATCCCTCCTGGTGGGGAAAACGCAATTCTTACGCAGAATGGACCTAAGGGCAAGATGGTACCTGTGTTTTCTTCTCCAAGTCCTTCCCCAGGGGAAAAAAAAATTACACCATCGGGGGGATCGGAGGGGTGGCTTTTAAAGTGGTTTTTTTTTAGAGGAATGGCTTATCTTCGGAGGGAGCACGGTATCCCTCCCCATTTAACCCAGATAAATTCTTAGTCCCCCCCAATGGGCCCAAGCAATCCACTCAACCCAGGGGGCCCTCTTTTTCTCGCCTTCGACTTCCGATACATTTTGCCCGGCAAGAAGACGTCTGGGTAGCGCTCTCCCATGTCTCTGATGGTTGGAGGGTGGCGGCCCCCGCTATAATTTCCCCCGATCGCCTGACCTGCGGTCTGGGGGGGTTTTTTGCGGGACTTTGTTTCGGCCCACCCAAACTGGGCAGTTTATTCCTTGGGGGAGTTTTATTTTTAACTCCCCCGGATTCGGAATACACTGGGGCCTCTCCCTTTTTTGTTGTGTATGGCCAGCATCCCCCCCCCTCCCTTTCCATTGTCTTCCCGTCTGAGGTGCGGCAGCGGATACCCTTGGGCCCCAGTTGTGTCCATTTTAAAACAGACACGCATTCTGCACATGTCCGCACGATGAAGGTCCAAGGGACAAAAATAAAAACCCCCCAGTTTTTTTTTCCCCGGCGACAAAGGGGGGCTTTCGGCCGTATATCCGTTTAAGGGCCCTCTTTTCAAATTGGGGCCCCGGTACGTAGGGGCCATTTGAAGTACTCTGTTTGCATCAACCCGCTGCCTAAAACTCCGGGTCCCACCCACCAGCTATTCCCAAATCCTTCCATGTCTCCTTGTTGAAAACCCGTGGTCCGAAACCCTTTTAGAGAGGATTGCTCCCCCGTCTTCCCAAAATCCCCAACATCTTGCTGAAAAGAAAAAACCCGGATAGGGGGCCATCAGGGGAAAGCAGCATTTTCCCTTTTGACTAGAAGGAGTTTGGGCCTGAAAAAAGATAGGGGCATGACATCATCTTGGACCGTGAGTTGGTGCAGAAATTTTTTCCATGCAGGAAGAAGGGAGGGCTAAGGGGGGGGGGGGGGGAGGGTAATGTTGCAAAACGGCGCGCAGGCCACAACTGGGCTGCGGGCGCCGTGCTGCCCTGTCAGTGCCCGCACCTCGGTCCCCTTGTGCGCGGTACTCACCTGCACGATCGTGTCTCAGCAGCTTCCTGCTAATTGCCTAATTGCTAATTGCCGGGCACTGCCTCTATATTACCTGGGCTCATCCGCCCACTCCCTGCCGGATCTTTAGTGCCTTTGCCTATAGAGAAAGCGTTCTCTGTCTTGTTAGATTTCCGTGTACCGTACCGTTTGCCTCGTCTCCTGACAACGAACCTCTGCCACTGCCCAGAACCTTCCTGCCTGTCACGACCACGAACCATTTGCCGACCTGTCCTGACCTTAATGCCAGTCCAAGACTACAAGCCTGCCTTACGATTTTGTACCAAGCTATTCTCGGCTGCAATCGCAAGCATGTCGCGTTCAGGGGAAGCGAACCTGGTAGGACTCCCGTCGCAACAAGTCCATCGCTTTGCGGTGGGCTTGGTGAAAACCGGGAACTACTTAGACTCCGCTCCCTGCCGTGGCTTACACCATCTCTTGCGGTAGTCCAGTGGATCCACTTCTACGTCCGGGACCGTTACAGTGGGTTTGCATATTTTGGTCCAAATATCAACTAATACCTCATGTTCGATTTTTTTTTTTAAGATAGTAAAGGTGTCATCAATTGGTTGTAAGCCAGCAATGGTCCAGCACATGTAATTGTATAGCTGGGAGTCTATATAAGCTTTATCTATGTGTGATTGTAATACTAGCAATCACCCAACTCATTGTAATACTATGTCTCCACACAACTGGTTCACAGTCGGATTTTCAAGCGGACTTAGCATCTAGAATCCGCAAAACTCCGACTGCAAACCATCGCTATAGACTGCAATAGAAAATCAGAGCTGTTGTCTACACAGCTCTGAATTTAAAAGGCTGGATTTCAAATCCAAAATCCAACCAAAAAAACTTAGAACTTGTTCTATAAAAAAAAACAAAAAAAAACCCCAAAACCGACCGTAAAATACTAAATAGAATCCAAGCAGTATTTTACAGTCTGCTGTGCAGACACAGCACAATACTAGCAGTCTTCCCTGTGTGGTACTGTGGCTTTTCTGTATACTGGTGTGAACTGTTACTTATCCAATGTGCAGTTTGTTACTAAACAATTGCCCACCTCAAGGACAGGTGTCTGAGCTATTTTTCATCAGTGTGCTGCCCCTGTGCAACTTCTTCCATGTAGCACTGGGGCTTTTATTGCCTCCCTCTGGAAATTTAATTTTTTTGTTGCCATTAAATAAAGTCACATTTTTCTGTCATTTACTTGACCACTGATTTAAGGTACAACTTATGTGGGAATAGCTGGTTTTAGCACCTTGAGAAAGTGAATGTCAATGTGTGCTGGCTTGAGCGTACTTCTAAAGTTAGGTCTACGCAGCACTGTATTTTGGTTGTTTTTGCAGTAGTTTCAGTATTTTAGATTCAGTAGTTTGAATATATACTGTATATCTGTTGAAAATCCGACTGTACCCAACGCTGTGTACCCCTGAATAGAAAATCCGTGCTGTAGTCTATACAGCATGGATTTTTTACTGAGGGTTGCCAAAAACTAAAGCCGTCTGCCGGAATTTAGAACATGTTGCATATTCCGCTGAACCGACGTCGGGATTCTCGCAGCCCTCATATACTGGGCCACCAGGAATCCAAAATCCGACCGCGTTTTTTGTGCATGAACCGCACAAAAAACGGGGTGTGTGACATTGCTGTGTGGACCTAAAGCAGCAGGTGAATAGCGGCTTACACAGTACATGCCGCCGCTATATGCCTGCTAGGAATCGTCTGAACATACCTGTTATGTTCTGTTTAGTTACATGGTATAGATAAATATTTTGGATTGCTAAAAACCTGCAGATCAGGCTTAGGGTATGTTTACATGGCTTATTTGCGAAATACACCCCACAAATAAGGTAAAAAGAATGTTACTGGTAAAGTCATAGAAATTAATTTATATGAAGCAGAGAGCTGCCTCATGTTGAAAGTACGTGCTGGCCAACGCGTACTTTCAACCATGCTTATTGCAGCGCAGACCTGTATATGTGTACCTTGGAGTAGATATTGTTAAATGTTTAAAGATTGTTCTTTCCACAATGATTAACTTTAAACATGAAGGGAAAGGTAAATTAGGACTATTAACAAATATATTGTTGTTCCAATTTTGCTTCTTTTCAGAATTAAAGCAGATTTTATCTCCAGCTTGTGTATCCAAGCTTCCCTAAGTTACCAACCACCTCTCTCTTTGCTCTAACAGTCTTGTCCAACCATGGCGTCATCACTTCCTGCTGTGTTTTATCAGCAGCACAGAAGCTTGTTTATCTATGTTACTGGCAAACTTTAACCCTTTAGAGCTCTGTAGCCTTCTGCCCTACTGTTAAAGACTTTTTCACAATGTTACTGTTAAATCCATTCATCACTTTCACTCTAACAGACTCATCTATGAATAGTAGAGCAAATATGTAATTAAATGCTTTAAAACTGTCTTATGTTGGCTGTAAAAAGCAGACTTCGAGAAACTGCATGATGAAAACATCCCTTTAAGTTTTATCTTCTGTAGCAAACACATATTTTGATGTGTAGGTCCACTTATTATGTGGAAGACACTCTCATCTTATTTGGGTATAAATCCATCCTTTAAGATCAAGTGTACCCATACATGTTGATTGTCTTTCATGGGGTGAATGGGATCATCGAGAAAGACATGGTAACATATCCCATGGCTAGAAATACTTGACATTGGTTGGAAGAGCATGACTAAGTTTTACCTTGCCGCCTAATTCCCTAGACTTAAACTCAATAGAGCATCTGTGTTCAGTCTATTGCTCCTACCCCATACACCCCTCAACAGCTGTGGGATGCACTGCAGGCAGTATGGCTCCAGATAACTGCTGCAAACTACCAGGACCTTATTAAGCCCATTTAGCTGCTATCCATCCTGCACACAGTGGTTACACTGGATATTAGCTGGTGTTCATAACAATGTGATTCTACGGTGTGAAAAAGTACTTTTCTGCCGCTGTATGACTGTATTATTTGTAGTATTTTATGAAGCAATAGCAGTAGAATATAGATAATGGTTCAGCTTACCCTCCAGGTAATTGTAGTTCGTTTCAAAGCTGGATAGATGCACGGTCCGCCGGGAGCCTTCACCAGGTGATAGTAATGAAGATAAACTGGGAGAGACCAGCATCAAGAAGTGTGGATGGAAAGACTTGTGCATGCTGTATTAAATCTTGATATCTTTATTCAGTTTTACCATAAAAGTACCGCAAAGTACCAGATGAAGGCACCAACCGCTACATAGGGAAACGCACATATACGCACTAGGTCAAGACAGACCGACGCGTTTCGGTATTGCTACCTTACTATGTCTATGGTGTTGCTTTTGCCACTGTGAGTTAAGTAGGATCCGGAACCTACGTAGATAATTGGTAGCGGTCCTTAACTTTAAGTTGCCAAAAAAAATCTAAATATATTTAAAACATCGCCTAATATATTATAATTATACATATAAAACAATAAGCATAACACATGTAATGTGCTAACGCTGAAAATGAATGTTGTTAAAAAGAGGGAATATAACCAGTATATAATTATATCTACACCGACCATATATTATTTTGTTATATATATTCTATTTTGTGGGGAAACAAAAGAAGAAAAGGGGGGAGGTTAGTAATGGCATTAATTGTCATATTTAATTTTAGACCATTTGGTTGTTCTCGTTCCAAACAGAAAAATCATGTAGCCTCTGTATCAAAAGTTTGTCTCTCAATTACTCCACTCTCCGATGGGAAAACTCTCTCATGCCTGATAAACTAGGAGATGTGTTTTGCCAGATGCAATTTCGATAAATGTTTTGGAGACGCAGACATTTATGTTCGCCATATGTTTTACGTGCGTCGGAAATGTATTGTCTAATTGAGTTTTTAATGTTTCTAGTGGTACAAATCCATCGTATTGTTGAATGATAATATTGCATGGAAATTAAGTTACACACCATATTGTACTATTACAGTTGATGTATACTGTTGAACTTTGTATTCTCTTTGGTAACAAATGGACCTAATTGTGTCACAGTCTCCATTTAAACCACAGGCTAAACAAGTTGGTAGGTCCACAATTGTAAGATCCTTAAAATGTAGCAAATCTTTCCTTTTTGTCAACATTACTGTATAGGCTTGGAGATATATGTGATCCTATGTTAGGGGCTTTTCTAGGTACAAATCTAACTCCCCTTTGTATTATCTCTCGCAAATGGTGATCAGCATAAAGCATTGGTAAGTATTTTTTGAAATTTCGAAATCTGATATAGAGGAAATATGTATAATCAGAAATGAAATAAACCCCATAAAAGGGATTTATCTTGTTTAAATGATATTTTTTTTTTTCCCTTTATATTTCCATTTTAAAATTTTTTCCCACCTTTTTTTTACTATCATTTAAATTTTTTCAGAATATCCTGTGATCGAGTCTATCCGCCTACCTCCTGTTTATTTTAAACCCTGTTGTTTGCTGCAATTTCGTTTTTATGTTTTTAACTCCCCAGGGGGAATTTTCCCTGACAACTTTCCAGGTGAATGAAAATGCCTCAAATAGGTTTTGGAGGGGGGTTTTAAACTAAAAGGGTTTTAAACAAAAATTTTTTCTGAGGGTAACCCCCTCCAAGGTGTACCAAAAAATCTTTTTGTCGTTTTCCCCTATTTGAGGGCGTAAATGAAAGATCTTTGGGTTTTTATTAATTAACTAATAACCGGGGAATATTTTCAGGTGGTCCCCCCATATTAGGAGGAGATCGTCAAAGTACGACCATACCCCCTGTTTATGGGAAGAAGGCATTGGTACCCCGAAAACGGGAAAGCTCCTCCCACCCTGCCCAGTACCAAATTTGTAGGGAGGGGGGGAAATTTAGCTCCCATAGAAGCCCCTGAGTTGTAAGAAAAATTGATTATTGAAGGAGAAAAACTTTGTTTTTAAAAAAAAATTACTACTGTAATAAATTCTTTAGGATTTCATAAAAACTAAATTTTTCCCCAAAAATTTCTGAAAAAGGTAGGGCTAATTTGGTAGTTGGAAAGGGTAGAGAGCCGTGACACGCATGACAACCAAATAAAATTTTTTTAGCCCTCATCCTTTCAATAGCATGTAAACCTGTTGGTATCACTAGAAAGCCAGGAGTTTTGTGTAAAGGGGGGTTTCAATAGGCCCTCCCCCCGCTCCGAGTCTTTCGCTAAAAGGAGCCTATCCTTTATACGATAGGCCTAAGTGGTGGTGGGAATAATCCCTTATGTACTTTGGGAAGTGAGCATATAATTGGAGATTTGGGATATTCGACATAAAGTTTCTGTGTCAAATCATTACTGATGGCTCCCATTGCAACTCCTTCTTCCAATAATTTACTTAGGGCGATTTGGAATGAGGCAGTGGGCTGAGCAATGTTCGGTAAGTTGTTTAAAACACCCAAAATTTCCCAAATTTAACTTCTCGTAAAAACCCGAGTCAAGAACCCAGTCCACCCTTTTCCCCATCTTTACAATGATAGATTTGTCTTGCTGGAGTTGTTTTAGTGCCTTCCTTTCTTGGGTATTTAAAAATTTTTTGTTTGGGGGTGCTTGAAGTTTTGCCAGTGTTAAGATCTTGTTCCCCAAATTCCTGGAAAGTTCCCCAAAATTTTTTTGGGGGGGGTTAGGGTGAAGTGGGGGTAGGAAAAGTGATTAAATTTGGGGTCAATGGGAGCCGATGGGGTTCAGCCCCAAAGATTCCAACCAGACAGGACCAAAATCTCGAAAGGGAAGTGGTCATTTGTCATAAGTGTTTTTTAAATTAGTGTTTGGGAAATTTTTATCGACAAAGTTGAAATCGGCAAGGTTTTTATGGTGATCGAAATTTCCAGATCATGCGATAATTAAGGTTAAAATCTGAGCATCATCTATTAAGATCGCGCCTTTTTCGGCGCTTCCTGTAATTTTGGCGGCCAGCAAATCAGATTACAGAATAGAGCAGGGTGAGATGTGTGTGCGACGTCATGACTGGGATGTGTATGGTTGCGATTGGCTGGAAAAATCACATGACCTCGTTTTACATAGAACAGCGTTTCCTGTTTCAGCCTCAGTGTCTCTCAGCGTCTCATAGGGATAGGACCTGCGCTCTGCCTGTGGCCAAACAGCTCAGCGAAATTAGTCTATTTCTGCACAGAGAAACCTCTACTATTAGCTGTGATCCTTCCAATTTAGTTATATTAGAGATTGGACGATTTTTTGTAGTTAGCTAAAGAATTTTAAAGCATCATCTTCCGCGGTAAATTCTCGGCGGTGTGAGCAGGGGTGGGGGGGGCCGCGGGTGAAAAACAGACAAGCTCTATCTATAAAGAACACTGGATAAAGTTCACCAAGACTTAGTGTAGACATTGTAGTGGAATATCTTTATTATTAACAGTTTGCTATTGAAATATTTCCTGGATATTGGGCAGCCTGAACTTATATTGGATACACATAATTTCTAGTAACTGCAGGTCTCTTTGTTAGGTGCAAAACTCCACTTTTATTATCAGTATACATTTCAGATATGTGTTCATTTTAATTTTACCCATTACACCTGTGACTGTTGATATATCCACCTTGCAGTTAAATTACAATCCAGCAATCTTGTAGTCAGCACAGGTTGTTTGTTGCCAAAAATACCGTGTATCATACGAAAATATAACAGTTACGTGTTTTTTGACTTTTGCGCAACCAGCATTGTTCATTGACGCAGCATCCACGTAAATCTTAAAACAGCAATTCTATATTCACTACAGGTGAATTGAAAGGTGCAAAAAATACCGTTTATTATACCAAAACATAACAGTTACGTGTTTTTTGACTTTTGCACACCCAGGTTTGTTCATTGACGCAGCATCCACGTAAATCTTAAAACAGCAATTCTATATTCACCACAGGTGAATTGAAAGGTGCAAAAAATACCGTTTATTATACCAAAACATAACAGTTACGTGTTTTTTGACTTTTGCACACCCAGCATTGTTCATTGACGCAGCATCCACGTAAATCTTAAAACAGCAATTCTATAGTCACCACAGGTGAATTGAAAGGTGCAAAAAATACCGTGTATTATACGAAAACATAACAGATACAGACATAATAGACTCCTTTTCCGGCACTTTTTAATCTGGGGGTCAGACAGGTTTAATGGTCATACTGCGGTCCAGGACAGGTATAGTCAATGTCCAGTGAAACTAAAATGGTGGTTGAAAGACTCCTTTTTGCGGCACTTTTTAAATCTGGGGGTCATGCAGGTTTAGGGCTCATGCTGCGTTCCAGGACAGGGATATTCAATGTCCAGTTCAAGTAACATGATGGTTCAAATCATACTGCCTTCTGGCACTTTTTAATTTGTGGGTGATGCAGGTTTAAGGGTCAGGCTGTTGTACAAGACAGGGATAGTAAATGGTCTGTGACTTTTTTTCTGTGACTTTTATAACCTAAGTGTGTTGCCTAAGATGTAGCACGTATCCATTTGACTGTTGTGGAAGTTAATTTCAGCTTCTCCAGCCTTGTTTGGGTGTAATAATGAAGGTGTTGTTGCTCTCCCATAGACTTTAATGGTAATCGCTCATAATCAATGCTCACTATCGAAAAACCTTATCGATAGCGGCCGACTATCGACTATAGCTCGATCTCGATAGCCAACGCAATCGCTCAACACTAATTATAATGTAATAATTGGTCACACGGGTTGGATTCTGAGTTTCTATCCTTTATACTTGTGTTTTCTTTGAAAAAATGATTTTTTACTGTCAGTATTCTAGCAAAGCGGTTAACATCAATAAGTGTGTTAAATACATTAAATGATTTAGTGGGGGCAAAATTAAGTCCTCTAGAAAGCACACTGATGCCCGCCTCTGATAGTGTATGTGCCGACAGATTTAAAACCGGGCTCTTCTCCTTTGCCGGCTCCGTGATCGATAACCTCCTTGTCCTCTTCTTATGTTTCCGCCCTGCCCGGCGGTAGTCCCCGGAGTCGATTGCTAAGGTCTTAACAATCGACTTGAGGCCTTAACAACCGGCTTAACAACCGACTGGAGTCCGCGGAGTCGATTGCTAACTCTTATCAACTGACTTGAGCTGAGGCCTTCACACGCAGTAAATTATGTGTCCCCCAGTGAAGGTAATAGGGTCCCCCAGTAAGTTATACGTCCTCTAGTAGGTGGTTATATACTTTATATATCTCCCAGTAGGTAGGTGTGTAGTTTATATGTCCCCCAGCAGGTATATAGGCAGGTTATGGATCCCCCAGGCGGTATATAGGCAGGTTATGGAACCCCAGTAGGTATATAGGCAGGTGTAGGTCCCCCAGCCGGTATATAGGCAGGTTTAGGTCCCCCAGCAGGTATTTAGGCAGGTTTAGGTCCCCCAGCAGGTATATAGGCAGGTTTAGGTCCCCCAGCAGGTATATAGGCAGGTTTAGGTCCCCCAGCAGGTATATAGGCAGGTTTAGGTCCCCCAGCAGGTATATAGGCAGGTTTAGGTCCCCCAGCAGGTATATAGATAGCTTATAGGCCCCACAGCAGGTATATAGATAGCTTATAGGCCCCACCGCACGTGTATATTTAGGTAGCTTATAGGCCTCACAGCACATATGTAGGTAGATTATAGCTCCTCCCTGCACGTATATAAGTAGATAATAGCCCCCCTCCCTGCACATATGACAGTAGATAATAGCCCCCCTCCCTGCACATATGACAGTAGATAATAGCATCCCTCCCTGCACATATGACAGTAGATAATAGCCCCCCTCCCTGCATATATAACAATAGATAATAGCCCCCCTCCCTGCACATATGACAGTAGATAACAGCCCCCTCCCTGCACATATAACAGTAGATAACAGCCCCTCCCTGCACATATAAACAATAGATAACAGCCCCCTCCCTGCACATATAACAATAGATAACACCCCCCCTCCCTGCACATATAAACAGTAGATAACAGCCCCCCTGCCTGTACATATAACAATATATAACAGCCCCCCCCCTGCACATATAACAATAGATAACAGCCCCCCCTCCCTGCACATATAACATAGATAACAGCCCCCCTCCCTGCACATATAACAATAGATAACAGCCCCCCTCCTGCACATAAAACAGTAGATAATAGACCCCATGCATGAATAGCGCTAATTAAAAGTATACCCTGACAGCACTTACCTGACTCGCTCCCCGCCGCTGTCGCTGTCGCTATCGGTGCTCCCGGTTCTTTTTTCAGCGGAGTGACGTCACCAGGCCGCGCGCGGGCAGCGTGATGACGCGCACGCCGCCTGGGCTGTGCACATCCTGACTGCGGCCACAGATTACTCCGCGGAGCTCTCTGCTCCGCTGAAGCATCTAACTGTATGTGCGTCCGGCGGACGCACATTTCAGTTATGTCCCGCCACCGCTGCCGTCGCCAAGGTCCTAAGCCGCTAAGCCGATAGCTTAGCGACTGGTAGCGGCTTAGGACCCTAACGATCGGCGGCGGCGGCGTATAGCGGCGGCGCCAGGGACTACCCGGCGACATTTCCGCGTAAAAAATATTGCTGTATGTTTCTTTGGGAGGAACAGGTATTCATCCTAGTATTTGGGATAACCTGGTCATTATTATATGGTGTATCCTCCGGGATAAGATCCTGCAAATACCCATCCATAGTAGATGATGAGAGTTGTTCCGTTGAAGAGTCTAAGTCCGAGAAACTGACATGTCTTTCACGCTCTTGGCGGTCTAAATCATTTTGTCGTTTCAGAATAGATTTCGGAGCAGGTCCTCTATTATGCCATGTATACACTTGGCCTTTTTCATAATCTGCACAATCCCGATCAAATTTAGATTTTTTAGTTTTTTCATGATTATGTCCTCGAATTTGTTAATGTTGTTAATCATAATGCCGTTATAGTCCGAGTATTCCTGTGTGTTCACATGTTGCAACAAAGGTTGCTCAGTTGTTTCGATTTCTTTTTTCAATTCCTCCAGCTTGTTATTCTCATATCGTATAATTAAATTCATTAGCTGAAGTGAGCATTGGGATAGGATATTTTGCCATTCGGTAGTAAATTCATCTGGATATGTAGCAGTAACGGTTTTTCGTATACGTAATCCTCGCGGGATCATATTTTTGGTCAGATAAGTACTTAACGTGGTTTGGTCCCACCAGGTTTTGATTTCTTTCCTTTTTAATGATTCCAATTGTAAGAAAATCCGTTTTATGTCATTATGTGCGCCCTGTGCAGTTGTGCCAACTTCATTGTTAAATAATAATGCCGCTTTATGCAGTCGTTCAGTATCCATATTAATATGGTATCAGAAGTGTCTATTTATGAGCATAAGCTATAGGTACCATCAGAAAATTTGTGTTAAACCTTATAGTAAACCCTCCTCACAAAACTCTATATTGAGCGCATTGTCATGTCATCCTGGACATCTTGTCAGGAATATCCCTACTGGAGAGTTAATACGTACAAAACGAAATTGCAGCAAACAACAGGAATTTAAAATACAACAAGAGATAGTACTGGATAGACTACGATCACGAGGATATTCTGAAAAAATGTTAAATGATAGTAAAAATAAGGTGAAAAAAAAATTCCAAGAATGGAACTATTAAAGGAAAAACAAAATACCAGTCAACAGTATAAATCCTTTGATGGGATCACATTTAGCACTACATATTTTCCTCAGTATAATCAGATTATCGAAATTATCAAAAAATACTTACCAATGCTTTATGCTGATCACCATTTGCGAGAGATAATACAAAGGGGAGTTAGATTTGTACCTAGAAAAGCCCCTAACATAGGATCAAATATATCTCCAAGCCTATACAGTAATGTTGACAAAAAAGGAAAGATTTGGCTACATTGTAAGGGATCTTACAATTGTGGACATACCACCTGTTTAACCTGTGGTTATTTGGAGACTGGTGATACATTTAGGTCCTTTGTTACCAATAGAGAATACAAAGTTCAACAGTATATCAACTGTAATAGTAAATATGTGGTGTACTTAATTTCATGCAATATTTGTCATTTACAATACGTTGGATGTACCACTAGAACATTAAAAACTCGAATTAGACAACACATTTCCGAAGCAACGTAAAGACATATGGCGGCATAATATGTCTGCCGTCTCCAAACATTTTATAGAAATGCATGCTGGCAATACCACATCTCTTAGTTTTACAGGCATTGAGAGCGTTTTCCCATCGGAGAGAGGAGGTAATTTGAGAGACAAACTTTTGAATACAGAGGCTACATGGATTTTTCTGTTGGGAACGAGACAACCAAATGGTCTTAATATTAGATATGACATATAATGCCATTACTGACCTCCCCCCTTTTCTTCTTTTGTTTCCCCACAAAATAGAATATAATATAACAAAATAATATATGGTCAGTAGATACAATTATATACTGGTTATATTCCCTCTATTTACAACATGTCATTTCAGCGTTAGCTCATTACATGGTTATGCTTATTGTTTTATTATTATAATGTATTAGGCATTTTTAAATATATTTAGATTTTTTTTGGCAACTGAAGAGTTAAGGACCGCTTACCAATTATCTACGTAGGTTCCGGTATCCTACTTAACTCACAGTGGCAATAGCAAACACCAGACCATGAGTAAGGTAGCAATACCGAAACGCGTCGGTCTGTCTTGACCTAGCGCATATATTGTGCGCTTCCCTATGTAGCAGTTGGTGCCTTCAGCTGTACTTTGTTGTACTTTTATGGAAACCGAATAAAGATATCAAGTTTTAACTACAGCTGCACAAGTCGTTTCCAGTCCCACTTCTTGATGCTGGTCTCTCCCAGTTTATCTTTCATTTTATGAAGCAACAAAATATTATTCAGCTAAGTCTACTTTAACTATTATTTTTTGATGGTCATAAGTTAGACATATCAGAATAAAAAAATATATATATATATTACTATTATTTTATAGAGCCTCTGTAAGATCTGCATTATCTAAAAGTCAAACAGATATTCAGCCACTGGTTGGAATGGTTTAATGTATGTATTTGAATGCATATAACATTTCTGAGCTATATTATGTAGAAGAAATAAAGTTTATTCTTCTTACAATTAAGGTATCTAGTATGAAAGCAAAAGAAATAGCATCTTACGGTTCTAATTCAATGCAATTTGAAAGAAATGTTATCCCAGTCATGACTTTACAATGATCTTTTATTTACTGTATATTTCTTGTTATTTCTTTACATCCATTTATTTCATGAGGCAAATTGTGGCACTTTCCAAGCATCTTTGAACAATAATGCTCCAGATGCTACTTACACATCTGTCAATAAATAGTTCGATTTACAAAGGAACAGAACACATTTGTGTGAATATGCTGAATAAATGAAGGAATATTATCTACATAAGGTCATTATTTCTGGAAAAATGGTGTTCTATAGTACATCCAAACAAAGTACTTGGATGAAGTGAATGCATATCTATAAACTCTATTTACATACCAATACTCTTCATTACCAGTGAAAAAATCCTTTATTTGCTCCACAAATAAAATCTAACAGGAGTGAAATGCAGTAAATAACATTCACAAGGTCACAAATGGTTGTGTCTGCTGTCTTTGCAGTAGAAAGTTTATATTTTGAAGCGTTTTTATAACTTTGAGCATTTTTTTATAACTGCAGAATTTAAGGGTGATGTACATAAAGAGTATGCATATATTAATTGTGGTTTTATCTGGTCAATGTATAGCAGTAAAAGGGTTATCCAACCTTCTAGAATTGATGGCCCTTAAGTCAGCTAAACAGTGGGAGTGTCGGGAGTTGGTCAATCACCACTTTATCCAGGGATAAACTATAAATTTTAAAAGCTCTGATAAACTTTTAACTAGGCATTATGCAGCACTGATAGGACAAATGGCCCAGTGAAGAGAACTCAAGAAATTGCTTTTTGTCACTATTTTGTTTTATTTGGTTAAAATACATAAAAAATTAAACACTTCCAGCATTCCTCTCCTCAGTACTCTTTTCTCATGTGATCATATCTGTCTTGTAATCAGGACTAACAATTATTCTCATTATTTTACCTTAAAACCTGATATAGAGGTTTGGAGACCAGAACCGCTGAACCATACCTCCTTAAAGGCTGAACCCTCAGTTGTCAATTAGCCCACAACTGAAGTGACCAGGAAAAATGAATACCTGTGTTCTCTGTTTTGTGTTCCTTTAAACTATGTCAAATAACAATGGGCCACATTTATAAAATCAGCACAAATTGAATCTATATTTTTTGCATGGCCTTTGTTACATGTGCACCAAAATCATCAAAAAAGTGATGTGAACATGATAAATTTAACGCAAATTGTGCAAAATAGAAAATTATGTTTTTCAGGAGAAGTAGACTGAGACAAAAAAACAAAGCAGTTGAGGACTTACATTGAAACTGAAAAATAAAATGCACATACACTTATGAAATTGCAATGCCCTTTACTTACAACTGTGATAAAAAAACATTTTCTACATCAGACTTTGTTCACTTGCAGTGTAGTCACATTTTATTATGTAGCTTATAGAGCTCACTATTTGCTGAAAAAAGGGGCAGGACCACTTAGCTGAGCTCTGTCTAACTTAAGCTTGGATTAACTTTATTCCAATGATCCTAGGAGAGGTAGGTTTTTTGATGTGTAGATATATCCCTTCTTTTATATAATTCCTGGAGGTCTCAAAACATGGACTTCCGCCAGTATAAACTTCTGACATGTTACAAACTACAGGTAAATATTAACATACTTTATACATATAAATATGTAAAATATATACACATTAAGCTGTTGGCTGGTAAGATATTACAGGGGGTATACATCTCACCCTGGCTGTTAAGTTGATAGAGATGACAGGTCTAGAAAATGTAGGTTTGGTGCAGCAGAATTAGTCTACTGAAGCCTTTGGTAAAGTTCAACATTATGATTTCATTTTGTTTGGAATAACATGTAGGTTGGTTGAAAGACTGGTTATTCTTCTACCCAAAACCAATGTGGGATTTTCACCTAGCTCATTCAAAGTGCAATCAGTAATAGACTACTGAGTTCGTAGTTAGTGAAGACAGTGTTTTTCTTAGATCAAGATATGCACAACCACCTTGGGTGGCTTTCAGGATCTAACACAGAGTCATTATTTTGTTGCCATTTGGATTAAAGAACCTTGATATTTAAAGCCCAGAGCGACATGTTTTATTTTTCTATGTGTTTATTTATGCACCTTGGGCACTTTTGCAGATTTTTGCATCAGTAAAGACAGAAACGGAATTGTATGTGAAACTTACAAACATACCCCGAATTAAAGATCCCTACAATGTACAGACATTACATAGATATAAAGCCTATGCTGATGGTCTGATGTGACACTTGGTTGTCCATCACCTCTCTTAAATGTGCCTGGAGTTTTGTGGCATTCATCTTCTGGATCCACAGGGCATTGTTTACGATGAAGTAGTTATCAGTGTGTGATACAGCCTAAGGACCACCACTTCTTTGCTTTTTTGTGACTCTTCCAGTCTCTCTGTATTTCTGTTGCAACCTGTTGATGACACTCTGTGACACATTAAACTTAGTTGCCTCCTCCGTCTGAGAGCATCCTGCTTAAAGCCTCGCAATGGCGAAGTACCACAAAGACTGGGATCATCGAACAGTATGTTGTTTACCTGGGGCCTGAGTTCGACATATCGTGGATCAGGTTGACATATTGCTGGGTGGGGCTGGTGAGAGTCCAGCTGTCATAGTGCACATTGGCACCAATGAAAAAGTTAGAGGTAGGTGGAGTGTCCTTAAAAACGATTTCAGGGACTTAGGCCAAAAGCTTAAGGCAAGGCCCTCAAGGGTTACATTTTCCGAAATATTACCTGTTCCACGGGCTACACCAGAGAGGCAGCGGGAGATTAGAGAAGTGAATACGTGGCTCAAAAATTGGTGTAGGAAAGAGGGATTTGGGTTTTTGGAGAACTGGGCTGACTTCTGTCTTGGCTACAGACTCTATGCTAGTCTCTAGGACTGCACCTAAATGGGGAGGGTGCAGCTGTATTGGGGTACAAAATGGCCAGGAAGTTGGAGAAATATTTAAATTAGGGACTGGGGGGAGGGCAACTACAAAGATAGCGTGCAAGACAGTGAAGATAGAGAGCTGGGACTTAGGAATAAAACAAGGGGTGGAGTGGAGCGAGCGGGTAGCAATAGTTAAAAAGATCAGGAAGAGAGGAATAAAAACTGAAAAATCTCTAAATTGCATGCTGATCAATGCCAGGAGTCTTACCAACAAAATAAATGAACTAGAATTATTAATTGCTGAAGAAAAATATGACATAGTGGGGATAACTGAGACATGGCAGAATGAGAGCTACGACTGGGCGGTTAACTTACAGGGTTACAGTCTATTTAGAAGAGATCCGAAAGACCGGAAGGGGGGAGGTGTCTGTCTCTATGTAAAATCCTGTCTGAAGCCAACACTGCGGGAAGAAATAGATACAGGAAATGAACATGTGGAATCATTATGGGTAAATATACATGGGGGTAACAACAATAATATGATACTACGGGTCTGCTATAGACCCCCAAATATAACAGAACCCATGGAAGATGTACTCCTCAGGCAAATAGATGAGGCGGCTAATCAGAATGAGGTTGTTATTATGGGTGACTTTAACTATCCAGACATCAATTGGGAAACTGAAAACTGTAGCTCTCATAAAGGAAACAGAAACAGATTTTTGTCAATAACTAATGATAATTACCTTTGCCAAATGGTGCAGGAAGCGACTAGAGGAAAGGCCCTTCTAGACTTAATACTCACTAATAGACCTGACAGAGTAACAAAGATTCAGGTTAAGGGGCATCTACAAAATAGTGACCATAATATAATAAATTTCCATTTATCCTTCAAAAGAGTTTTTTGTCAAGGAACCACAAAAGCACTGAATTTTAGGAAGGCTAATTTTATTCTGCTTAGGGAGGCCCTAAACTGTATTGACTGGGACAATGTGTTTAAAAATGGCAGAACAAATAATAAATGGGATATTTTTAAAAAACATCTTAGGCGCCCACTGTGATAGGTACATACCTTATGGTAATAAAATAATTAGAAACAGGAAAAACCCAATGTGGTTCAACAGGAATATAAAAGAGGCAATAAAAAACAAAAAGAAAGCGTTTCATCTACTAAAAAAGGAGGGCAGTGAAGAGGCACTAAAAAACTATTAGGAAAAAAATAAAATATGTAAAAAAAATGATAAAGGGAGCAAAGCTGGAGACAGAGAGACAAAATTGCTATGGAAAAGAAAAACTAACCCCAACATATTTAACTATATAAATAGTAAAAAGATTAAAACAAAAAATGTTGGCCCTTTGAAAAGTATTGAGGGAGAGACTGTAGAAGGCGATGAGAAAAAAGCAAATCTATTAAAAATTTATTCACCACTGTATTTACCGAGAGGGAGGATGACCTTTCTGTTGATGAGCAGAGGGATGAGGTAAACTCCAACTTAAATATTTCCTGGCTAACCCAGGAAAAAGTGCAGCTCTGTCTTAAAAAGATTAAAATAGAAAAATCCCCAGGTCCTGATGGTATACACCCACGTGTCCTAAGGGAGTTAAGTAATGTGATAGCAAGGCCCCTATTCTTAATATTTATTGACTGTCTAAAAACGGGGTATGTCCCAAAGGATTGGCACATAGCAAATGTGGTGCCAATATTCAAAAAGGGGTCAAAAAGGGATCCTGGAAACTATAGGCCGATAAGTTTAACCTCTGTTGTGGGTAAAATGTATGAAGGTTTTCTTAGAGATGCTATCCTGAACTATCTCACTGAAAATAAATGTATAACACCGTTACAGCATGGATTTATGAAGGATCGGTCTTGTCAAACTAATCTCATCAGCTTCTATGAGGAAGTGAGTTCTAGACTGGATCGGGGAGAGGCACTGGATGTCATATATCTAGATTTTTCTTAAGCATTTGATACGGTGCCACATAAAAGGTTAGTAAGTAAAATGAGAATGCTTGGACTGGGGGAAAATGTGTGCAAGTGGGTAAGCAACTGGCTCAGAGATAGGAAACAAAGGGTGGTAATTAACGGTGCATATTCAGACAGGATTCCTGTCACTAGTGGGGTACCACAGGGCTCAGTATTGAGCCCTATCCTCTTTAACAGTTTCATTAATGATCTTACACATGGATTACACAGTAGAATATCGATCTTTGAAGATGATACTAAGATCTGTAAAGTAATCAAAACAATAGAGGATAATGTGTGATTACAAAGGGCTCTGGATAAGTTGGAGGCCTGGGCAGAGAAATGGCATATGAGGTTTAACACAGATAAATGCAAGATTATGCACATGGGGAGGAAAAATCCATTACATGATTACATGTTAAATGGAAAAACGCTGGGTAAAAGTGACATGGAGAAGGACTTGGGAATCCTGGTGAAAAGTAAACTTAATTGTAGCAGTTAGTGTCAAGCAGCAGCTGCCAAGGCAAATAGGATAATGGGGTGTACTAATAGGGGCACAGATGCACATGACGAGAACCTTATTCTCCCAGTATACAAGTCACTGGTCAGACCACACATGGAATATTGTGTATAGTTTTGGGCACCAGTGCACAGGAAAGACATTGTAGAGCTTGAACAGGTACAAAGGCGGGCAACAAAAATAATAAGAGGACTGGGTGAACTGCAATACCCAGAAAGATTAGCAAGGATATGGTTATTTAGTTTAGAGAAAAGACGGCTTAATAAATATGTTTAAATACATTAAAGATCAATATAGAGATCTCTCTCAAGATTTATTTATACCCAGGACTGTATCTAGAACAAGGGGGCATCCTCTATGTCTTGAGGAACGAAAGTTTCCACATAAACATAGAAAAGGGATTTTTTACTGTCTACTCTCTGCCAGAGGAACTTGTCATGATGAATTCAATAACAGAGTTCAAAAAGGGTTTGGATACATTTCTGGAGAGTAATAATATAACAAGTTACAGTGACTAGAATTCTGGAGAGGTCATTGATCCAGGGATTTTTCCAATTGCCAGATTGGAGTCGGGAAGGAATTTTTTTTCCCTCAAATGAGAATAATTGACTTCTACCTCATTGGGTTTTTTTGCCTTTCTCTGGATCAACACTTTAGCAACACTTTAGCAAAATAGGTTGAACGTCTTGACTTTTTCTAGCCTTACAAACTATGTAACTATATAACTATGTAACAGATCAAAATGTAAAGAAACTAAAAAAAAGAGAAAAAAAAACACAGAAATTTTAAAATAAAAATGCATTATCACTTAAAAAAAGCTATGATAAATGTCATAAAAATTGTAAAATCAATGTTGAAATTCCTTTTTGCCTCATGAAAAACAAAATATACTGTAAAGAGAAACCAAATTTATCTGAAAAAGGTACACAAAAAACTACTTTTCACAAAAAACAAATCCTTACATAGTTCCAGATTATTTATTCACAAGTGAGTATTTGTTGAGATATGTTTTAGAGTATAACTCTAAAGCCTACGGTTGATACAAAAGCAGTACCTGCAAAGGCATGCATGTTTATGTGTGTGTTTGGGGGAAGGTGGGTGGGGAATATTTAGAACCCTGACTGAATATGAGCAAATTTAAGGAAATCTGCAGATATGGACTCAGAAGTTCTATGCTGGGGTAAAGCCCATTTTAAAATCAAACCAGTTGGACCTGAAGTAACATTACACATACTGATTTTTACAGTAAATAAGGAAATAAAGGTAGAGAAGGCATCAGTTGCTAGCTGTCTGAAGCTATCACTGACCAGTTGATAAGCACAAACTAGGTATTATCACAGAAAAAAAACAAATCTAAGATATTCAACTATTTCAATAATTGAAAACCATTAAATACCCCTTATTGATAATCACACAACTATAAAAGACAATAGACAAAATTGATAATTAATGACAGTAGTAATTTGTATATGCTGTTCGTTACTCACGGTACAGTTCAATAAAGATAAATCCTGATGAATTAAAGGATCTGTTAAATAGAGTTGGGTATAAGAAGAACCAAAATGAGCTAATCCTACAACAACCTTATTGAAAACCCTGCAAGAAATTGTGGGGTCATCACCCCAAAAAGGGTGCTCCCACATTCGATGGCTAACCCTTTTGAGGCCCTGGTATTAATCTAATATAAGTCCATTATTTACCCACATCCTGCTAGTATTCAGCATAAAATCCCAATGTGTTTTACCTATATGATAAGGTTCATCAGGAGAGTATATAATTGCCAGCTGCTAGAGCATATACAGCGATGAATCAAAATAAGGTGTGCTGCTGATGTCCAGGCATAATCTAATTACTTAAAGACTGCCCCTTATATTGCCACTGTTGGATTGTGGGCCAGCCTCACTGTGTTTACCAAGTAAAATCCCATGCATGACATTTGTGAAATATCTTATTGTATTCTGTTGTTTGGCCACAAGATACCGCTATTTCCGGTTTCCTGATATATGTAAATGAGAGACATGTAATAAGACTCACATGGCATCGGCCATTTTAGAAGTGCTGAAAGACTGATAGATCAAGCAGCAGGACACAGGAGCGGAACAAGAAATGACCCAGCTTTCCCAGAATCTGACAGGGACGGGACTCAGAGTTGTTTCAGAGACATAGGAGAGCCTGACTGCCTACACGGACATTGTTCCCTGAGAGGGAGCTCCCAGACAAAAAGGGCAATCTGAAGAGATAGAGAGGAACACCTGCACTTGGATCAACAGCTTCCATCAATAAGGATCTGCATCTAAGGACAGGAATTGCTGGCCATCTTTAAGGTACCTCAGTGGATGCATGCATGCCAACAAGCTCAGAACTGTGAGAAGGCCTGCTACTAGTTTAGTTAGTTTAGGTATAGTTACAGGCCGAAGGGGTTTTCTACAAGTTACTCATTCCTGTTCAGGACTTGGAAAAAGTAATTTATTTATTATTCCACCGTTATCCATGTGGACCGGTTCACCCGTGAGAAAGAGTTTGTGTCATTTAAGTTGTTAGCTACTGTGCTGCTCCGCAGGCGCCCAGAACCATCACCACACACAATTATTCCCGTTGGTGCTTACGGTATTAAAAGGTAAGGGGTTATCGGCCTTTCCGAACCCCACGGATAGGTAAAGTCATCAGGAGTTCAGAGGATGCACTCCTGGCAGTGCGCTGTGCAGCACAGGGGCCCGAGATACATATTTGTACACCTGTTTTTTGGGAGGGAATTGTTCACCATCCTGTTCTAGAAAGTTCAGTAAAGCAAACCGTTGTTGAGCTGGTGTTGGAGTCGTGTTCTTCGTCCGTGACTTCGCTGTATTCCGGTAAGCCTGCCTTGGTACTCGATTACACCACCACAAACAACCACAAAACAAAGCCAAAAAACCATGGGGTTTCTTTTCCCCAATCACGGGCCCATGCCCCCTTTTCCCTCAATCTGATGCGAGGGACTTTTTTGTATTTTTTACTGTCCCAAGAAAAGGGCCGTCATGGGGACTTCACCAATTAAAATAGGGGTTTCATATTAATGAAATTCATATAACCCAGGGGAGCACATACTAAAGGCAAAAAATTTTAAAAAAACCATAACGTTCTGTCCTACATGTCCCAAACCCTTAGGTCACATAAACCAAAAAACAGGGGTTTTACTGTTAAAAAATATATATCATGAAAACGCTACAAAAAATGGGACAAAAAAATTTTTAACTAATAATAAAACAGAGATGCTCTTGTCAGGGACGCCTAATTTGTTTAAAAATTTTCCCAGGGGTTTGAGTATATAAAAACAGGAGAGGTATAATTTTACTTTAAACACAGGGAGAAACATAAAATCACCCTTTAAAAAAAAAGGGAAAAGATATTGCTAAATAAAACCCTGTTTTAAAGAGAAATTTTCCGTTATTTTTTTTTTTATTTAAAAACTGGGGAAAACCCTTTTAGGGAAACCAATCCCAAAAAAATATCAGACAGGTTGATTATTTTGAATTGTAAAAAACAAAACCCCACTGAAAGCTTTAGAAAAAAAATTTTTTTTCCCTAACAGGGTTTCTTAGTTTAACTTTTTTAAAAAAATATTATTTTTTTGTTCCATTCCCTTCAGCAAATGTAAATAGATAAGAAGTCCAAATATATTTTTTTAGCTTAAAGACCCAAATATGAACAATTTTGTATGATTCATTTATCACCCCCCTTTTAAAACAAAAAATTTTTTTTTTTTTTTATATTCAAAAAGTCTTTTAAAACAAACACAAAATATTTGGATGTTGTTTTTGGGAATAAAAAAACTATTGATGTTGGCTTTTAAAGTTTAAATAGTGGCAAATTTACTTAGTTTTGCCCCCAAGTTCAATGAAAAAAAAATTGGGAAATTTAGTCATTTATTTTTACTGTTTTTTTTCCTCTTTTTTTTGTAATTTTTTTTTAAAATGTTTTGTAAATCTTTCTCTTTTTTTTTGGGAAATTTTTTTTATTTTACTGCACTTTTTTAAAATTTAAAAAAAAAAAAAATGTTAGCACATTTGGTCTTTTTATCCATAGCCTTTCACAGATAGCTTAAAACTATTGACTGTCAGAGTATTTTGTGTGTTGGGTATTTATCTGTCCAGAACTTATCAGAAGGGAGCAAAAAAATTTGTGTTTTTAATACAAAACCCAGAGATGAAAGCGAGTTTTTAAGGTCATGTGATTGAAATTTGAAAAAAAAATTTTAAACCCCCTTTTACATTTGGGAAACAAATGTTTTTATACTGTGGGGTTTTGTAGATGACAAGTATATAAATAGGAATTGATAGTTGCTGTGGAACACTAACATAGAGTGGAAAAAGAATGGAGTTCTAGTATCTTTTACAACTTTCCCTTCTGACAAGTTACTAGTAGTTTTAATTCCGTTTTGGATGGAAGAGATGTATACCATTACAGTTTTATCTTGAAACTAATAATCCTTATTGACATTTTAAAATACCTCAGGTATAAAAAGGAAAAGCAAAAAAAAACAGGTCCACTGTGCTTGACCAAGAGGGCAGAAAATTCCGCAGCTTTTGCGGGGGGTCCCCATCAGAAATTTCGGGGGCCCCTCAGCTAAAGCGCCTGGGCCCCCCCCCCCTTTTTTAAATCCCGCCCCCTTTTTCAACCCCAATTGCCCCGCCCCCCCAAAACCAGGGTCCCTAAACCCAACCCCAGAAAAAAAAAAGAGATGAAACTTGCCCCCGTTGTTTTTTGGGAACTGAGTTTCTTGCTTTTTTTTCCCAGCTTTTAAAATTTTAAATCTATTTTGGGTGTATAAAGGGCACCCCAAATTCCAAAATGTCACCACCGATATTTGAAAAAAACCAGCACACCAAGACCAATAAAACCCAAAAAAAAAAAACCAATTAATAAAATACCCACATTATCCTTTTTGTTTGAGGGAGAATCCCCACTTAAGGGGTTACTGAAAAAAACCGTTTTTACAAAGGGCCCCGATTTTACCATTAACAAAAACCCAATTTACAAAGAAAAAAGAAATTTCCGAAACCCAACATCTCCCCCTTTATTCCACTATAGAGATGCAGAATAATCCCAACAATACTGTTACTGAATATAACCCAATACAAAAAAACACCAAAATTACCACCATAAACTGACTAATAGGGGGGAAATGCATGAAAAAATGTCTAGGTCCCAAAAACCCACTTTGTTGCCCAAAAGCAACCAATTTAGAGTCCATTTGTAACCAAAACAGCGGGTTTCCCCTTTATTTTTTTAGAGGGACTTTTTAAAAAAAGAAAGTTTGGAAGACTGTTGGTTGGGTATGGGCAACAAAAAAAAGTCCTACATCTAGACAGTTTTCCTCATGTGGCCCATTTTTTGGTTGGGGGAGTTATAAAATGGGTTACAGTGCAGAAAATTTTTGGAATCCCGGGGGACATTTTATAAAATCGTTTTACGTTCCCTTTTTTTCTCCCTTCCCGGGCCAGATTTCCCCTTTTGGACTTCTCCCTGCAGAATTTACCCAAACAAACACCCGAGAACCTCACTTTTTCATTAAAAACCCCTGGGTACCCCACACTATGTACAAAAATCCCCATCCTTTGTGCCCCCAAAAAAGTAATTTAAATTTCCTCTTTGGTTTTACTGGTCGTTAGTTTTATAGGTCCCCTTGTAGGTAGGAGCCAGGTATTAAAGGGCCCCCTGTTGGTAGAGAGGGGAACTTGAGTGGGGCCCCCCCCTGGAGGGAAAAATTGAGGGGGCCCCCAAATTAAAATTTCCCTACCTCCCCTCTGTGTGGGGGTCATTCAAGGGCCCCTCTCCACTCCCGTCGTGGGGGGCTCCACAGGTCCAGTGAGGGGCCACCCCAAGGTCCTTGGGGATTTGCCCGGGGCCCCTCAAGGCCCCTGGGATTTGTGGGACCCCGCAAAACTTAGGGGCCCTTTTAGCAGGGTCCCGCAAAAACCCTGGGGCCTTTAGTTTGGGCCCCCCCCATTTTCCCGGGGCCCCTTTAGTTGGGGGCCCAAAAAATCCCCGGGGGCCTTTTAGCAGGGCCCCAAAATCCCCGCGGCGGGTTTGTGGGGCCCCCACATGCCTGGGGCCCTTACTGGGGCCCCCCCTTCCCCGGGGCCCTTCAGTGCGGCCCCCACATCCCCGAGGTTTCATTTCGGCCCTCCAAACCCTGGGGGCCCTTTAGTGCCCGGCCCCCACTCCTGGGGGCCCCTTTTAGTGTGGCCCCCCAAAAACCCTGGGGGCCCCTTTAGGGGTTTTTTGGGGGCCCCCCCCCCCCCCCCCAAATCCTGGGGCCTTGTTGTTTCCCGGGCCCCCCCTCATGGGGCCTTCTTTTCAGCCCCCACTTTTAAATGGGGGCCCCTTCAGTGCGGCCCCCACATCCCCCGGGGCCCCCTTTAGTGCGGGGGCCCCCCCAAAACCCTGGGGGCCCCTTTAGTGTTTGGCCCCCCCTCCCTGGGGCCCTTCAGTGGGCCCCCCAAAACCCCCCGGGGCCCTTCAGTGCGGGGCCCCCCCAAACCCTGGGGCCCTTAAGGTGCGGGCCCACATCCCGGGGCCCTTTTAGTGCATCCCCCACGCCCTGGGGCCCTTCAGTGTGGCCCCCACATCCCTGGGGGCCCCTTTAGGGGCGGCCCCCAAAATTTCCCCGGGGACCTTTTAGTGCCCGGGCCCCCAAATCCCCGGGGCCCCCTTTAGTGCACCCCCCTTTTCCCTTTGGGGGCCTTCAGTGCGGCCCTTTACCCTCCCTGGGGCCCTTAATGCGGGCCCCCACATCCCTGGGGCCTTTCAGTGCGGCCCCCCATCCCCGGAGTCCTTCAGTGCGGCCCCCAAATTCCCCGGGGCCCCTTTAGTGCGGCCCCCACATCCCTTTGGGGGCCCTTTAGTGCTGCCTCACATCCCTTGGGGCCCCTTTTAGTGCGGCCCCCCTTTTTTTTACATCCCCCGTTTGGCCCCTTTAGTTTCCCCCCCCAATCCCCGGGGCCCTTTAGTTTCGGCCCTCACTCCCTGGGGCCCCTTTAGTGCGGCCCTCAATCCCTTTTTTGGGACCCCTTCGTGCGGCCCCCCCTCCCTGGGGCCCTTCAGTGCGGCCCTCCCCAAACCCTGGGGGGCCCCTTTAGGCGGGGCCCCCCAATCCCTGGGGCCCTTTTAGTGGGCCGCCCTCACATCCCTGGGGCCCCTTCGTGCGGCCCTCACTCGCTGGGGCCTTCAGTGCGGCCCCACATCCCTGGGGGGCCCTTAGTGGGGCCCCAACACCCCCGGGGGCCTTAATTCACCCCCCACACCCCTGGGGCCTTCAGTTGGGCCCCACATCCCTGGGGCCCTTCGTGGGCCCCCCAGAACTAAAAAAGTGCCTTTTCCATAAAAACAGGGGCCCGCGCGCAATTTAAAAGTCATTTTGCCAACTTTCAAAAATGAAAAAGGGGGGAAAATTTTTGTGGGCGGCCGCTACGCCCGCGGCAAAATTTTCTGGCACGCCCTCTTGTTGGATCCCAACCCCCTTAAAAAAACCCAACACCCACTCCACCAAGCTAAGGGCTTTGGAAGAAAGCCAGGTGATCCCCCTTATAGCCCGGTAGTAGCCCCCAAACAGGTAGTCCCCTTTCAGGCCGGGAGATGCCCCCCTTTAGCCCAAATAGATGCCCCCTCTGTAGCCAGGTAGAGCCCAAAAAATTTTAGCCAGGGGATGCCCCCCTTTTTTACCGGGAGGTGCCCCCATTGTTAGCAGGGAGGTGCCCCCAGTTGCCAGGTAGGTGCCCCCATTGTCAGCCATAGGGGGCCCCCATCTGTTTGCCAGGTAGATCCCCCCCTCCGTTTGCCAGGTAGAGCCCCATCGTTTGCCGGGAGTGCCCCACCCTTTTTCCAGGTATTGCCCCCATCTGTTTGCCAGGTAAATGCCCCCTGCTGTTGCCAGGTAGATGCCTCCCTCTGTATGCCAGGTAGTGCCACCCATATGTATGCCTGGTAGTGCCCCCTCTGATGTCAGGGTAGATGCCCCCATCGAATAGCCAGTTAGTGCCCCCATCTGGTTAGCCAGGTAGTGCCCTCCATCTGTTTGCTAGTTAGTGTCCCCTCTGTTGCCAGGTAGAAATGCCCCCTCTGTGCCGGTTAGTGCCCCCATCAGTTAGCCAGAGTATGCACCCTGTTGTAGCCAGGTAAGTGCCCCTCTGTTGCCAGAGATAGTGCCCCCTCAGTTTGCCAAGTGTATTTGCCCCATCAGTAAGCCAGGTAGTGCCCCCTTTGTAGCCAGTAGATGTCCCCTCTGTTGCCCCAGGTAGTTGGCCCACCACTCTGTTGCCCAGGATAGTGCCCCCTCTGTTGCCAGGCTATCCAGATGATAATATCCTTTCTTAGCAACCTCTCCAGTCTCCACGGACCTTCAAACAAAACAATTGCACTTGTGATTCTATTCAAAAGATTAGAATGCTTATTATGTGACTTACATGATATTTTTAAAGGGTATAGCGTGAATCATTCAGAGAAGGTTGGGCATATTACAATCCACTCAAATATATGAATAAAGCATAAGATATAGGTTTACAATCCCAATCCGTGTCTTAATTTACAGATAACATTTAATTATTAAAATAATTACACCACCCATATACCAAAAAAATAAAATGAATAATCTTACTATCTCCTTAGTTACACTAATACTAATGAACTTTAAACAAGCATGCAGCTAAGACCAAGTTAATTCCAATGCCACAGCCATTCTATAACGTACCTAGACAAATATGTTGAGCGTGAAACAGAACATGTTACCCTTGAACCGAATTCAGAAATTCATATAGAACAAAGATTTAAGTTTTGTGAAGAAGAACAATATGAATGCCATAAATTAAAATGATAATCACAAACTATCAAACTAATATTCAAATCTATTTCTTCCTCTCATCTGATATTTTAAAATCATTTAAATTCCAATACAAACTGATACGCCCTGATGTTCATCAAGAAGGGCATGTTGTTTTGTTGGTAACCCGCAGCATATATCAATGTATAAAATTCATGACGATTTATGTCCTTTGGACCGATTTGGGCACCTTGAAACTTTTCTCATGAGATATAACCGATACCTTTGTCAAGATCCAATGATGAGCAGATATAAAAATTTGGTGATGATTGTGGGCAAATCCCGCAGACCACCCAAGATGCCACTAACCAATAGAGTTGGTTAAACTAGAGAACCCTTTACTCTGCTGCCACCATAATGCTACCCCTTAAACATGTAAAAATCTATTCTATACAGTATGAACCTAAATCTTAATTTCATCAAAAAAATCTGAATCACTAATGTTTCAATGATCCTTACTAATCATTGTTTGTGTGCCGTTTTGATTATACCATTGTAGTGTATGCATATGTCTTGATTAAACTTGAATCAAAGGATAGTGTAATCCCGTCATACTTATTATAATTGCATGATCTTGTGCAGAAAAACCCTCATGTGCCAAAGGAAAAAACCTATTGTCTTGAAAAAGACAATGTTGTACACCTCCTAAATTAGTGAATGCATTGAAAAAGTTAATAGTCTAGGGGAAGAACATTAAAGTAAGTAACATAATCCTATAAGTTCAAAAATACTAATACACAGTATTCCAAATCAAAGGTAATTGTAACCGCTAAACTCAGCATTGTGTAGTGTGCTCACCATCAAATATACTCATTTAGCCTCTAAAAAGGAAATCGCCGAAATCTTCACATCTAACTACTTCTATGAGCTAAACACAGTAACAACATCATACTACTAGTGTGTGCTCTATTGAATCTGAGTAAGAGTTGAACAGAATACTATAAATGGATGAGAACATGGGGTTTGTCATTAAAAATCTACATCTTTTATATGTAACAGTTAGTTTGTCAGGAACTGGTAGGTGTATGTGTCGATCTCCAGTGGTTTAGGCTATAAGGTGTTCATGTTAACTAACTTATTGTCTTATTCCTCTAAAAGTGTTTATGTTGCTTATAGTAGACTCTAAGTTATCATAACACCATTTTAATCAGATTTTCTTATATATTAGTGTTGAACTACCTCTTTAGTTCGTGCACTTAGAGATTAAGATTTCATACATTTACCAATTATTTTTTGCAATAACCTAAAATGTAATAACATCTGTACGTCTACAGATCCTGAGAAGTCTTAGTAACTCACACTCACACCTTTCGTCTTCCTTGATATAATCCTTCAGCTCATGCAGAGCCAATATTCCTGTGTAAAAGGCAGCCAATAAAACAACAACTAACCATCTTCCCACCATACTAGCCAAAGTCTTGTGCTGGTAGGGGCCAAGTAATTTATTGTACAAGTAGGGGCATACACGATTCTCTTTTCTACAACGCGATGAAGGGTAACACTTGATTACCTTCAGCTGCGTCTTTTGGTGATGGCTGATGGCAAAGCCACGTCTGAAGCGGTAGAGCTCAAGGTAAATCTTTTTCTGTTCACTAACGATAGTTAAAATCCTGTCTTGAGCAATGACAGGAGGAGAGCAGTATAGTAACAGCAGCATGGAACTTTGCTTCCCGTCTCGAAGGGGTTACCCTTTGCCAGATATAACGCATGATCCACGTTCTCTTCCCTTCGACTTTCACACATTAAGAGTGGTTCATCAGAACTTTAAAACTGTAACCACCCACCTTTCTGAAAAATAACCAGAACGGTAAAAATTTTGCGAAATCTATAACATTATCTCCTGGTTTTGACGTTGTGACAGGCAAGAGTAGGGACAGGTTGCAGATGTCCCCTACTTGAATGATGCACAATCCTTTGACAATTGTATATTTGTAGATTGTAGCACATAAGTCGCACATAAGAGTTAGTTAAAGAATAAATTTTATCTCTGGAGGTTTATAGTGATGATAAGGCAATTTTCCTAAACAGAATTTCATAAGGTGATAGATTGAGTACCCCTCTGGTGTGGTATTTAGTTATCCATAAAACAGATGTAAACATCTTGTCCACCACATATCAGTCTCTTATGCCAACATTTGGCTAAATATATTGTGGGTAACGACATACATAACGACTGTATCATTTAATCTGCCATAAATGGTTGTAATACATTACCAGTGAGTGTAAAAATTCTCCCTGATGATACTTGAAGCAACCAATGTACAGAATAGAAAATTTAACCCAAACCAAGACATACAATAATCTTGCTACCTTTGGTAGCTGTCTATCCTGTAGGATCTTGGCAATGGCCCATGGTTTATGGGAGGTTTGGAAGGTATAGCACGACACTGCTCCACCAGCACTCTGATGGGATACATCTGGTGCAGGGCAGACACTTCCGCGCTCTGCATTGAAACCTTGTGCAAGACATTATGTGGAACCAAATTTCGCATCGCGTCTTACCCACAATGGGTACTTCAGCTACGTTTGTCAGGAAATTTTTTGTGGGTCTCTGGCTTTTCCATCCACTGTCCATAACCATCTGAAATCTGGGTGCACCCCATAAACCTACCATCGGGCCTTTTCCTACGGAGAGCAAAAAAAAAAAAATTGGAAAACAAAGTTTACGAAGTTTCAAGTAAAGACACAGTTACTATTTTTGAATTATGTTCAAAATAATACACAACAGCTGTTTACTGTTCAGAATAGGATTCTCCAAAATAACACAGTAATCTCTTTTGGCATAGCTCTTAGCTCAAAATGTTTAAACAACAAGAATCTTTTACAAAAAAATAAAATCAGGCAAATGTGTACTGTCTTTCCTTCAGACAACTCACAAGCATTGCAAGTAAGCTAAATTCTTGTTCTCAAATATTCTAAATTCTTTCCAAACTTTCTTCCCTTAATCTTGGCGCGCAGTGTAATGGCCCCTCACGCCCTCCCTCAAGACTGTCAAAAAAGGCCTCTCTCTCATACTCACTACCACCCTCTCGACTTAACCAATGGTGTACAACAAAAACAAGGTCCAAACTACAAAGCACTCTGGTGCAGGTGGTGGGATGTTGATTTGACTAGGCTGGAGTAAACAGGCTCTCCCACGCAAGCAATAGGGCCTGATGAGTAAAATTGATAATTCAGAGTACATATACAGAATGATGAACCCAAGACATTCCAAAATGTGACCAAAACATCGGCAGGATTTTGCTACAACAGACAATTCATCTCGCTATTGCTCTAAGGCATGCATGCATTCTCTCTCTACAACTCTTCACACTGGTCCTATCTTACCCCTGCAGGCTAGCTATCTATGGGACATGAGCACACTTGTGCATGTCCTTTTGACTTTAAGTGCAAAAACAAGTGAAGGGCTTTGTTAATCATAGTAGCCTAGAGCACCAGGGCTTGAAGGAGAGCATTTTTTTGACTTCTACAACAGCCTCTGGACCACGCAATGTATGGTGAATGGATCAGCCACAGATCATATGGAGTAGTCTATAATTAGTAGGCAGCATATCAACACCTAATATTGCAGTAACCTACCATCTCTCCGAAGCTATCTCAGTCACAGTTCATTCATTAATGGTAATGGACAAATTTTACAGCTGCAACTATGTCTGATAGTAGAACTGTGGCCTTGATGTAAGGCAGTTCCAATGTAAGTCCAACCCTGTCTACATCTCTGTAGATTTTGTATCAGAGACATTGTCCTATTCAGCAAGAAATTCAAGCCGAGCTTGTGTCCGTAAGGCTATATCAATTACAGCCTTTCATGGTCCGGGTTTTGTGTATTTGCATCTGGATTTACAATGCAATGATGTGTATTTGTGGGGTGTTTTTGCTATCTGCCCCCCTACCTTCTGTAATAAATGCATATTCCACAGGTGTTTGTTGATGTAATTTTTTTCTTCAGTATTGATACAATACTCATTTAATCTGTTATGGCTTCTTCCTTTGGCTGTCTTATCATTAACCAATCCCAGCATACAGCAGGTACACAGCGTCCTCTGTATTCTCAAGTGTAGCCTATAAGTGAAATGCATCTAAGGTGCAAAAGTATGTCACCCAAGCTTAGATTGGCTCTAACAAATCATCTTCCCAATAAACCTCAGTGGGCATCTACTGAAATGGTTGAATGAAATGTATAGTATGATGTGCTTATGTACTAAATGTTACTATAAAATATAGGAATTGCCTTTACCAACTTACATCTATGGCTATATGGTCCTTTGTGTACTGGAAGAAAATCAGGTGTTACTGAGAGACAATGTTAATTTTTAGATCTCTGTATCTAGAAGGAAAGATGCTTATGATGCCTCTTATCCGGAGAGATAAAAAATCCATATATAATTGTAAAATAAAAAAAAAAAATTCAGTGGAATTAGGATTTGTCCACAAGTCAGAGTGCGTCACTACCCATTTCATCCCGAATGGCCTCTGTTGATGTGAAAACAAGGTGTAATAAATTTTTACAATATCCGACCTGACAAGTTACTGTAGTTTACAATATCTTTTACTAACCTTATCCCATGACTCTTATGGTGTCTTTTTTTATAATCTCCTACTAAACTAGCAAAAGCACACAACGTCAGCTAGTGAATATGATTTCATTCTTATTCCAATTAAGGGGGTCGTGTATTTTGAGGTGTGGTTCAGCTTCCTTTCCTCTACGTTGTCTCCTCCCCTCCCTTAATGATGTTTGGAAATGTCCGATCAAGTGTGTATCCTGGTCCTATTAGTGGCGACCTAGTTACCCTGTATTTCAAATGCAGGCGTGGTATGTACGTGTGACGTATTATCTGATGTTTTGAGCAATTGGAGTGAAGTTCCTGTAATTGAAGGATTCATCTCCTAATGGAGTCTATCTCTTTTGATGGGTGAAACAACAGCTCCTTGGGCCCCCTTCTATAATTCTATAAAATGGTCACTTGAGTTCTAACCTGAGTTAACTGTGAAGGAATGGACCTTATGCGGTGTTTTCAGAACATAATCCTGTGGCAATAGCACTATCCTGATGTTTTTGGGGTTTGCAAATGAATGTCTGCTCGGTAGAGGTGTGGAGTCCGGCTACTTGAATACATCTTTGCGGAGTGCTACATTAAGGTCTCTCTTTATTTGAGACCGCATGCTCTGTACTAAGCATGTAAACATGTCATCCTCAGCATCATCTACAATGATCAATAGGCTTTTGTGGTTTATCATACTTGTTTGTTCAGTAACCCCCCATCAGAATGTTTTGGTGTAATATCAAAAGGTGTAGCATTGTCAGTGTTGTTAATGATGGGATTGTCAAGTGTTATCATGAGGTGTCCTGAAGCTAACAACTTTGTTTTGGCTTCACCTATCCAATTGCAAAACATTCATTTCATATCTTTTTACAACAAGAAGCCTAACTTCTGTATGTCTCCAAAACACCATTGTACCTTTCCTTGAGGTAACTCAGGTATAACACAATCGCCATTTACTCCAAACAGAAGTATGTCTACCCCAATATATTATTAGCATATGGTCTAATGACATCCTCCGTAATAAATAAGTACTTAATCCCAATCTGGTGCACATCAGACTTGTTCTTTCTGCAGTTGAAGACGACATCCCCAAGTTTATGAGTCCATATTAAGCCACAGGAATAGTACCTCCACCATCGTTCAGATGGACTAAAACAACTGTTATAAAGCCTCTCAATATAACCCTACACTGGTGAGGCAACCCTTGCTCAGTGGACACTTCTATATACTTAAAAAACATGTGGCGATTTGTCTATACCTTGTTGTAATCATTACAATACAAAGACAATTCCTCAAATGCAATGTACAAAACATCCATCTATCGAGACTTATTATAGTAAACATTTTATACTAACACAAGGAAATATTCATGTGCAAAAATAACGTAATAAGTATACAACCCAAAAATAGAAGTAGAAAATAGCAACAATAAAACAAATATGACGTAAAGCAAAAAGATCTCACCGCTTGAGCAGCCGCCCCTAAGGAGAAGAAAAACACAGAGACAAAACAAAAACATATCCAATAAAAACAGTGGATACAAGACAACAATATTCATTACAAAACAAGATAACATATTTCACTTTTAATCAACACAGCAAATTGGACAATTTCTTATCTCAACCTTAACTTTGATAAAACTTCATAAAACTTTAAAAAAACGCAAAAACTATAACCAAATGATACTTGGGAACTTGGGTAGAGGTAAATAATAGAACTAAATATAGAGAAACCTCACTCACCGCAATTAACATGGATCCAACAACTTTTTTTGCAGAGAAGTCTATGGATTTGTGTTTGTCAAATCTCACCTTGTGCTAGCGATATCCCCCAAGGTTATTCGTCAACGCAAAGGGGTGCTTGCGAATCCCGTTCACAGAGTCCGTTGCTAAGTTTTTATCTAATCCGAGTCACGCACCAAAAAGATTAGATATCCTTTCTTAGCAACTCTCTGTACCTCCCACGGACCTTCAAACATAAACAATGTGCACTGTGAATCTATCCAAAAGCATTATAATGCATTATTATGGACTTGACATAATTTTTAAATGGTAAGCTTGATCAAAACAGAGAAGGTAGGCATAATTACAATCCCGAATCAAATAAAAGTATAACGCATAAGATATATGTTAACAATCCAAACCCGTGTCTTAAGGTAAAGATATCAATTAATTATTAAAATCATGACACCTCCCAACTACCAAAAAAATAAAAATGAATCCTACTCGCCATCCTTCTGCCTTAGTATACACTAAATCAATAACCTTAAACAAGCAGCAGCTATGACCTGTTATTCAACATGCCACATGCCTTCTTAGACGTATCTCTAGACCAAATATTAGAGCTGAACAGAACATGTCCTTGTATCCTAGTTCAGAAATTCATATAGAACAAATAATTAAGTTTGAAGAAGACACAGATGAATGTGCCATAAATAAAATGAAAAACAAACATCAAACGTATATTTCAAAATTCTGGTTGCAGTGCCGCCCATTGGTTACCAGGTAGTGCCCCCTCATGTTGCCAGGTAGTGCCCTCCCAACTGTTAGCCAGGAATTTGCCCTTTACCCTTGAGTTTGTCCAGTAATTACCCTCTTTTGGCGGAGTGTAGTGCCCCCCTCAGATGTCCAGTTGATGCCCCCTTTGTTACCTAATGAAGTTGCCCCCTCTGTTCCAGTAGTGCCCCCATCTGTAGGCCAGGAAAGTTCCCCCATTGTGTGCCATGTAATGTATCCCTCCTGTTGGCCAGGTAGTGCCCCAGCTGTTGCCAGGTAGTGCCACCCTCAGTTGCCAGTGATAGTAGCCATCTCTCTTTAGCCAGGTAAGCCCCCTCAAAGCTAATAAAATCAAATAATAAAATCCACTTACCTACCAGGCTCCTGCACGCTGTGCCAGCTCCGACCGATCCCCTACAGCGGCGCAGGGTAAGTAGAGAGCAGCCTCGCGTCACTCCCCTGCCAGACCGTCATCTTCACTTCCCCCTTGCCCTCCGAACCTGTATGTACGAGCGCACACACAAATAAACGCACCGGCGCCGTACTACATGTGGAGGAGGGAGGAGTGAGCGATCCCTCCTGCCTCCTCCACGCACAGGAGACCGCTGGCGGTGAGCTGCGCCGCTGCGCCTTCGAAGCTTCACACCGCCAGTAGACGGGTCCCGCGGGCGCAAGATTAACGCACCAGCCTCTACTCTTTGCGCCGCGGTACAATTTCAATAGAATAGCCCAAAACTCACGCCGTGGAGGGCGGGAGGGGACCCCAAGATAAGGCGGGAATCCTCCCCCTCCCAAAACAGGAGAGTGTGGCGAAGTATGAAGTTAATTAAAAACAATAATGGTTTACATTACACAGATTCAGTCTCCTTACTTACTTCAGACAGCACCTGCATGAAAGAGCAGATCATTGGATTGCACCGCCCACGGGCGGGACTCCCTGATACATTAGATGACTCCCCGCGCCAAGGGAGGAGGGCCGACTGCACCATTTGGTGGTCAGGAGGCTCGATGCAAAAGTAAGGAGACTGAATCTGGTAAAGTAAAACCCTATTGTGAGTTAACCTAAACTTACATCGCGGTGCCCCCTCCCGAAAGCAGATTGAATCACATGGGACAGAGAGACAGTACCTACGTCTAATCTCTGTAACATTACTGTGAAGCAAGGGGCGTGTCCCTGCCGTCGGACGGCGGGCCCCCCCTTGCTTCACATTCTGGGCCGGTAGCCCCATACGGCATTAGGTAGTAGTCTAACCCGCCAAAAGGCGGCCCTGACGATAGGTGTGTGGCATCCTGTTGACATACGCGACTCTTCCTACTACCCTACTCGCGTAAGAAATGAAGTATTTACCTATTGGATGTAATCATGAGTCTATGTACATCATATACCATGAGAAGATTGCTTTTTTTACGATGAAGGTGTTTGTGTAAAGATAAAAACATGTTTCTAAGTCTAATTTACAGGTAACGCGGTTGCCTACTTAACATATGAAGAGTACAACTTGGTACGACAATTTGGTTGATTGAGGAAATCCTGTGTGGGAAACCCACAGCATGCATAGCATTGTTGGACATACATTTTGTTGTTATTAAATAATAAGGAGCAGCAGTTAGCACATATTTGATAGCCTCTTTGTTGGAGGTTTTAGCCCCACCATGGGGATATCTCCAATTTGCTCAAGAACCCCCACTTTAGAACAGGATTTGCATAAACCCTTCACCTGCTGCATTCTGGTTTCCCTGATGTGTTTAACATATCAGCCCAACGCTTTACATGAAGTTATCGGATGTGATAAAGACCTTTGGGAAGGTTCCCAGACCTCCATAAAGCAGATGATTTTTCTGCCAAGAGGGGTGCGTGTAATGTCTGCTACAGTGAAATGTTCCTGTTCTGTGTGGCAGGCCACTGGTGTGTGCTATGGACAGCCAAGACTCAGGTTGGGTCACAGAGAATGAGGAAGTTGTAGCTGCACAGAAGTCAGATTTGTATAACTGCGGACAAGGTTGGGAAATTTGGCTTCTACCTCATGGAGATTTTTGCCTTCCTCTGGATCTACACCATAATATAATAGGCTGAACTAGATGGACATCTATCTTTTTTCGGCCTTACAACCTTTATAACTATGGTGTAAAGAAATGTAAAGACTACTAATAAAAATAGAGATAGACCTTAGATACAACTATGACAAAAGCAGAGCTTGCTATCCACATAGATTTTGTGCATTTTAGAGAGTAAGGGAATAAGTGGGTTTGTAACATCAGGGCCACCAACTTACTTTTTGTTAGATCAAGGATTGTGACACTAAGTATAAACCCTCAAGATGTGTTGCCATAACCACCACGCTTATGGTGTCTCATGAGAATAAAGCCTGCTTAAATTAAATTGCAAGTTGTTTGTCTCTTAAACTATAAGTGCGCCAACATCTAGGAAAAGCAATCACCACTAGCCACTTGCTGAAGCCACATCACCCGAAAGGGGTTTATTATTATTTCCCATTTGGCCACTCTTACATCAGAGCAGTCTAACTCAGTGATTGATAGTCTTCCTTGTATAAATGTATATTCAGAGGTAGCTGTCAATTTCCTAGTAGCACTACCCACTTAACTACTAAGCATAAAATGAACAGACATTTAAATGAATTGATGACAAATTGTACTGGAGCTTTTCTTTAAAATCTGTATCAATCAGATTGAATTGCATTTTTAATAATAAACAGGTTCATTCCAAAAATTTATAATCATTATTTGCATAAAAAATTTTGACATGTCACAATTAGTGATGAGCGATTTCGTTGACTATCTTTCTCGGGTCAAATATCGATATCGGCAATTATCAAGACGATTTTCGATAGTCGATAAAAATTTATCGCCGATGACCATTAAGCTATGGGGAGAGCAAAAAACCCCTTCATTCTTACACCCAAACAGGGGGGAGAAGCAGGAATTAACATCCACAACAGTCAAATGGATACTGCACATCTTAGGCAAACACTATTAAAAGCCACAGAAAAAAAGTCACAGACCATTCACTAAACCCTGTCTTGTACCACAGCATGACCCTTAAACCTGCATGACCCACAAATTAAAAATGCCAGAAGGCAGTATGATTTGAACCATAATTTTACTTGAACTGGACATTGAATATCCCTGTCCTGGAGCGCAGCATGACCCTTAAACCTATCTGACCCCCAGATTTAAAAAGTGCCGGAAAAAGGAGTTTTTCAACCACCATTTTAGTTGAACTGGACATTGACTATATCTGTCCTGTACCGCAGAATGACCATTAAACCTGTCTGACCCACAGATTAAAAAGTACTGGGAAAAGGAGTCTTTGAACCACCATTTTAATTTCACTGGACATAGACTATCTCTGTCCTGGGCCACAGCATGAGTCCCAAACCTGCATGACCCCCAGATTAAAAAGTGCCGGAAAAAGGAGTCTTTCAACCACCATTTTAGTTTTACTGTACATAGACTATCCCTGTCCTGGGCCACAGCATGATCCCCAAACCTGCATGACCCCCAGATTAAAAAGTGCAGGAAAAAGGAGTCTTTCAACCACCATTTGAGTTGAACTGGACATTGACTAGACCTGTCCTGGGTAACCTACATCTGTTCAAGTCTTCCTGTACCTCCCTTGTAAAATTCAGAGGAATATTTGTATCAGCTATTTTGTGCATGGCAGTTTTTTAGTAGTTTAATTATAGAAAACACATTTTTAAAATAGGATGGAATCCCACCACATCTTTGTTTCTCTTTTTTTAAATGTATTAAATGGGTTGTCTCACTACAGGGATTGCTAGCTCTGATAAAGAACTTGCAAAAACAAGTCATTTTGCAATATGTGTCCATTAACAGTGTCCTACCTATTCCTGTTTTTGACAGCACCATCACCCTTGAGCCACTCTTGACAATTGTGAAGAACAAATGTCTGTTAGAAACCACATTTTTTTTTTATAATAGGACCTGTAGTATAGCTGCAATTCACAGCAAAATTCCCCCCAAAAATTTAAAACATGACCCTTGAGCCACTTTTGACAATTGTGAAATTTTAGATGACACGTGGCTGGCCAGGGCAGGGATGGCTTTTCTTGCAAAGAAATGCCTGCTCGCCATCTGGGATTGGGGGCAGGCAAGGGCCATGATGTGGCGGAACCCATCTGTGTCCACCAGACGGAAAGGCAACATTTCCAAGGCTGGCAATGCCGACATTCAGGCTTTTGACTTTTTGGGTTAAGGTGTTTCTTCTGCTCCCAAACCTGAAAGACAGAAGGCTGGCTGCTAGACTGGCCGATGTACAGCATGCAGGTCGTCAAACTGGTGGAAGGAGAATGGGTAGGATGGGTCTCTGGTGGTGCTGGTGGTACTCGGGCGACGGTGGAGGCTGAAGCGGAGGCTGATCCCTGATCATGACTCTGAGAGACATGGGCAGCTGAGGACCGCTTGGTGGTGGCGGAGTAGGAGGAGGCGGAGACAGAGGGTGTGACAGTGGTTGGAAGCCAGGCATCGGTGTGGCCTTTTTGGCCAAGTGTTGCTCCATTTCAACTCATGCATTCGCTGCATGTGACTAGACATGTTGGTGGTGGTTAAAACACCTAAGATTCTTGCCTCTACTATATGCGTTTACGGCAAAGGCGGCATATGACATCGCTGGGTGAATCAGAGGCTTGGACACAGAAGGCCCAGGCTTGAGAGGTCCTGGACCTTTTTGACGGCGATAAGCGAGGAGCGGGGTTTGTGCTGACCGTGGCTGGTGGAATCATATCAGCGGACTTCTGGGACCGCCCTCTCCCTTTTTGTGGCGGGACCCGTATTGACACTACCCCATCGTCTTCCTCCTCGTCCACTGATGAAGCGCTCGCAGGCAAATTCTGCTGAAAAGACCACGTTGGATCCGCAATGTCATCATCATCATCATCCTCAACACATGTGACTTGGTCGTCCTGACATTCTGCATCCGGGAGCTGCGGGCTACAAGCAAGAGGCACTACAAGGCGTTGCCGACCGCCTGGGATTTTTGCCGATTGACCGGCTTCCTTCTCCTCCTCTGATGGCATCAGTAACTGGGTGTCAGAGCAGAAAAAATCATCCTCCTTGGCCTCTTGATCTTTTAACATGCCTTCTGACCCCAACCACATTTTGTCATCAAAGAGGTCTTCAGAAAATGCATTATCCACAGTGGTGGGTACACGAGTTGACATTTGGGCTGCCTTCGCTTCATGTTGGACGGATGCTGATGACAAAATGTTGGCCGTGACTGGGAGGACGAGGAGGTAAGACTGCTGGATGTAGGTTGCATTAACCACTGAAGAACAGATTGGCGACGCTGTTCATTACTGAGATTCACAGGGCCCTGACCCAGCGATGACAGGCCTGACGGTCCTGCAACCGACGATCCACTGGATTCCGTGTTGTCACCAGCACTGGAAAGAGCACCTTCTCTCGTACCTCTACCTCCATATCCTACTCCCCCTCTGTGCTCGCTTACCACCTGAATTTCGCTCCATTTTCAGAAAGATAAAAATTTGAGAAGGTATGGAAGAGTTTTGGAAAGTCTCTTATTAAAAGATGGCAAATCACAGCTATTCTTAAATCCTTCTAATTAACTACAGCCGACTAGGATTAGAAACTGAAATATTTCTTGCGAATACCTCTGAAATGCGGTCTGGTGGAAGAACCGTAAGACAAAATCAACAGTGTTCTTCCTTCAGTCGCAGGGATTTACAAATGCCCAGTAGGACTAGGAATTGATAGTTTTCAACAAAATATCATGCAAGTGCGCTATCTGCGCCAAACTGAGATTCAACGAGCCCAATTAAAGAATTCAGAAGTTACACGGATGAGAAATTGTGTTTTTTGCAGCAATGACAAACGATAACAGTTGCTAGAACATTTTTCTATCAGAATTGTCATACAACGTGGCTATTTGAAAAAACTGTGGCCGCACCACGTGAAATACAGCTTTTTAAAAACTATTCGGATAACAAACGGTGGTTTTTGCACCTATCAATACACTGCGGTGACGACAAAATTGCTGTATTCAAATTTAAGTGCAAGGTGGCTCTGTGAACAAAGCTGGCCTGCGCCAAAGTGAAAAAACACCTATCTGAAATGTATACAGATAATAAAAGTGGAGTTTTGCACCTATGAAATACACCTGTGGTGACGACAAAATTGCTGTATTCAAATTTAAGTGCAAGGTTGCTCTGTGAACAAAGCTGGCCTGCACCAACATGAAAAAAACACCTATCTGAAATGTATACGGATATTAAAAGTGGAGTTTGGCACCTATCAAATACACCTGCAGTTACCAGAAAAGATCTGTATCCTAATATAAGTACAGGCTGCACAATATACAAGTAATATTTCACCAAAAAACTGGCCAAAAAAGTGTTAATAAAAACCCATTGCAATGCATGGTCTAAGCTCTAAACACAGTTTGGGCTGCAGAATATCCACTCTCCTTTAAAGAGCCTGTCTGTCTGTGTTCGCCCGCAGCGCCCCCCCCCCACACCCATCCCCCATGGCTGTACAGCGCTAGATGCTCCTTTAAAATTCTCAGGCTAAGTAACTAAAATCTGCAAATCTCTCATCTATCTAAGTTCTAATGTTCACAGCTAAAAGCATAGTTGGCTGTGTGAACAAATAGAACAGTTTCGCTGAGCTGTTTTGACAGAGACGGAGCACACGTCCTACTCCTACGATACACAGACACACACTGAGGCAGAACAGGATGGGCTGTTCTATGTAAAACGAAGTCATGGGATTTTTCAAGCCAATCACAACCATACACTTCCCAGTCATGACGTCGCACACCCAGCTCACCCTGCTCTATTCTCTAAGCTGATTTGCTGGCCACCAAAATGACAGAAAGCACTTAAAATGGCGCGATATTAATAGATTATGCGCAGATTTTAACCTAAGTTATCGCGTGATTGAAAAAATCCGATCAACATAAAAACCATGCCGATTTCAGCTTTGTTGATAATAATCGCTCACCACTAGTCACAATGTTATGTCAAACGTTTGACATTGAAGGTCCAGGTTCTGAGAACCCCACCTATAGTACCATTACCATTAAGAAACATTTTCATTGACATTCAGTTGAGTGCTGTCCCCTATGGTCATGAATGGCTCTGCTTTGCTTCTACTCCTCATTTCAGTAATTGGTGGGGGTCTCTATTCAGACCCCACAAATCAAAATTGCTAAAATGTCGCTATGACATGTCTGAAGTTTTCTGAAATGGTAAATAATCGTTAAAGAAATGTCAAACTAAGAAGCTGAATAGAAGTAACCGATTAGGAATCTGTAGGGATCTGAGGAATTTAAAAGATGTAAATATTCAATTTCAGACAAATCCCCAATATTTACTGTATAAATAATTGTTGATCCTTAATGGAAATAAGATCTACAGTAACACTGTACTAAGTTTGCAGAATTATATTAAAAAATATATGAAATATGTTTCTAAATTACAAAATAACATTAATACAACTACGATTTTTCGGATTATAAAATGCACTTTTTTTTTTGGGGGGGGGGGGGGAACAGGGGTGTATCTTATAGTCCAAATGTACTGAGTGTGGCTGCCGGCTGTACTGAACACGGCCGCACTGAGTTGCTGCCCTGAGCTATCTCAGGGCGGCAGGAGAGGAACGCTGCAGCGGAAATCCATAGGCTACTCACAGCATCGTTCCTCTCCTGCCACCCTGAGATAGCCCAGTGCGGCAGCTCAGTGTGGCCGCGTTCAGTATAGCCGGCGGCCCTGCTCAGTACAGTGACACTGGTACGCAGAGATGGAGGCGGCTCCATTCCTGCACTTAACACTTTAGATGAGATCGCCGCCGCTGTGTCTAGCTGAATCAGGAGCAATGCTGTGGACTGCTCCTCTGTCCGATCAACCCCCCCCTCCGCAATGTAATTGCAGTGGGGCGATCAGTTGTCATGGCAGCATGAAGCCTTATACAGGCTTACACGGCTGTCATGTATGTACACTTATTACACCCTTCCTCTAGAAGGGTATAATAGGTAATGCATGAATGTCCTACATACAGCAATATAATAGTACTGCTGTAAATAGGACAAGGAAGAGTGCCCCTAGTGGTCAAGTACCCTAAGGAGGCTAAATATTAAAGTAAAAAAAAAGTTAAAAAAAAAAAAATCTTAAAAGTTGAAATCACCCGAATTACAAATAAAAAAATAAAAAAGTTACACATATTTGGTATTGCTGCATCCATAAAAAAAACAATCTATTAAAATATAGCATTATATATCCTGTATGCCGAACACTGTAGAAGAAAAAATTCCAAAGGCCGAAATTGTGGGTTTTTTGGTCATTCCATATCCCCATAAGATTGGAAAAAAGAGTTATCAATAAGTCATATGTATCCCAAAATGTTACCAATAAAAACTACACTTCAGCCCACACTTTTTTGCTTCAAATTTTTTTCCCCCTATTTCCTACCTAAAACCTAGGTGCGTCTTATAGTTAGTAAAATATGGTACATAATCAACTTCTTATAACTGTGAACATCTTTATATATAATAAATGTCATAGTTCACAGATTTATATGAAGAAATATATGTGCAGATCCTATGTGATGTATGCATATCGTTGACATTCAAGAAAAAAATGTTCAAATGAGAACAATAAGATCGCGTCAAAATAAGTTGACACTATAAAGCTTTAGAGGTCACTTATGCTATTATCGTTGTTCAATATTTTTTTTTTTGTGCCACAGCTTCAAGGTTTACCATTTAATTTATCCTTCACTAATACCAATTTCAGGTAGTTTTAGAGAGAAAGAAGGAAGTGAAAAGGTGAGATTGATTTCCCCAGCCATGATCTTTCTGTGATAAATATTTTTTATGGCCTTGTTTTGATTCTTTCCCAACCAAATTCACAGCATTATATTAAAACATTTTGTCTTAGTTTTATTATTATTATTTAAAAATGAATGGTAAAATTATTGTAACATTTCAATTTATTATATTCTTAAGGGAAAATAGCATGTAGATCTATTTCTTCTGAGCTTGGCTATTATAGAATAAGGTGTTATGCACAGAACAAATTCTTGGAGCAGCCACATAGCTGTGTGCAACCTCATTTTTTTATTACTTAAGTGCACCTAAAATGAAAATGTAGTTCTCTCTGTGCAACTCTTAAGCAGACCTATGTGCTTCCATGGTAACAAACAAGGCACAAAACATAAATTATCTAAACTAATTATGTATCTTAGACTAGTACAGACCACAGACCAGACATTTTTAACTAATAAAAACTCAACAGCCCAAAAAGAAACAACCACCAACACTATGATAAAGTCAAGAGTCGGTGGGTTTGACACACACAACCCCTAGTTGGCATGGCCCGGGAGCAGGTTAGGGGCTCTCACCTGTCCTCAACCCACTCTTCCTCCTATCCTTATCTGTCTTCCCACAGCCGAGAACTACTATGTGCTGTGGCACCTTCTGCGCCACTATACAGTGAGGACCAACTATTTGAGGCAGCAAAGAGGTGGGGAAGACATCCGCTGCTTCTTGCAGAAGCGGGCAAATAGTGATGAGGAGAGTTTCAATGGAGGGTTATGTTGCGAGCGGTTGGACTTTGGACAGCGACACTGTTGAGGAGGACGGCGGTGACAGGCAAACACTAATCAATGTAGCCGATCAAACTTGGAAGCCGGGTGAAGCTAGCAAGGCTGGGAGAAGGTATTCTGGTGCCCTAGTTAAACGAGGCATAAAGTGTCCCCCAAATGAAATATTCAGCCCACTCCATGCCTCTTTTTGCCCCCTTTTCTCCCTGTGATGTAGTGGCGCCCTATGCGTTCGCCTACCCTCGACTACCCATTGTCCCGGCCCTGGAAGCATTCCATTTTCTCTACATGAAGTTTTAGGAGACGGGAGGAGAAGAAGGAGGATTTGGATGACAGATAATCTGGGATCTTGGACAGTATAGAGTTAATGTGTGGGCCGGAGATGTAAAGTTGATTGTCATCAGCATACTGGTGGTTTTGAAAGCCATGTGATGCTATGAGCTGACCCAGACCAACAGTGTACAAGGGCTTCATCATTATCAGTGGGAGAAGAGAGCGGCAGCTTGTGTGTCAGGCAGTGGCGCAGCCCTTAAGTTGGTAGCGTGGCCGGGAGTCAACAGGGTAGCAGCAGTGCGAGGTTGGGAGCCAAACGGCCACGATTTAGACCACCCACTTTGCAGGTCCCAGAAATTAGGGGCTCAGGGGCACTCAACCAGTATACAGCAGGAGGCTAACAAGTCACGTCAGTGCACGCGCTTTGGGTGGTACAAATCACCTACTCGGCAGTGTGGCAGTTTTTTGCTAAGACACCAGAGAAGGCGAACATGGCTATATGTCGAATCTGTGGCCAGAAAGTAAAGCGTGACCAGGGACCTAACGTTGGCACCACGGCCCTGCATCAGCATCATGCAGTGTCACCATACGTGTTTCAGATGTGGTGGTCCATCCTGTCCCAATAGCTGTAGCACCCATTTCAGGCAGTCAAGGCTTCACCACCTCTGCCGAAGACAACTCCCTGTCTATTACATCATCTACCGGTCCAGATACTCCTGCTCCTCGGCACTCATGGTGCCAGCAGTCATTCACCGAGACGATTGCCAAGAGACAGCAGTATGCGTCTAGCCATCCCTAAGTGCAGAAGCTGACCGTGCTCCTGTCCAAGTTGGTGGTACTGCAGTCCCTCCCTTTTCAAGTGGTGGACTCTGCACCATTCAAAGAACTGGCCAGGAAACTTGACATTCACTTCTGCCATTGTAACGACACGGGTAGTGGCTCCTCTGGACCACCGCAAGAGGTGGCATCGGCCACGCCAGGGAGCAGGGTCTAAGTAGGTCCCGGTTTTCACCAGAGCCCGCCACAAGGCAGGATGGACTTTCTGCGGCGGGAGTCCTACCAGGTCGCTATCCCTGGCGCGACTAGCTTGCGGTGGCAGCCGAGGCGCAGCCAGGTACCGAATCGTAAGACGAAACTCGTAGTCAAAGTTCAGGCCAACAGGTCAGGGCAGGCGGCGGAGATTCGAGGTCAGGTAACGTAGCAGAAAGGTCGGGTACACGGGCAGACAGGAACTAATGAATAGGGGGAAATTGATGAACAGGAATAAATATATTAACAGGGGGAAATTGATGAACAGGAATAAATATATTAACAGGGGGAAATTGATGAACAGGAATAAATATATTAACAGGGGGAAATTATTGAACAGGGGGAGATTGATGAACAGAGAAAGGCCATTAACGATTTTTGATGATCCAATTGGACAGGAGTATTCCCCTGGGAGAACGAAGTCACACACGGGAGAAAATGCTCCGGGTCATGCAAGTTGTCATCGATTTGTGGCTTTCTCCGCGACAACTGAAAATAAGTAACATTGTGACAGACGATGGAAAGAACATGGTGTCCATGCTGCGTAGGAGGAGGGCTGAGCCATGCTCCCTACATGGCATACATGTTCAATCTGGTTGTTGAAGTCTTACACCCATCTGCAAGACATTCTAAAAATGGCCAGGAAACTTTGCATGCACTTCAGCCATTCTTGCACTGCCAAGCACACCCTCCTTAAGATGCAGTGGCAGACCGGCGTTTCCAAAAATAGGCTGATATATGACATTTCCAAACGTTGGAATTCCAGCCTCCATATGTTGTAACGACTCTATGAACAGAGAAAGTCTATTAATGGTTTATTGATGATCCAAGCGAACAGGAGTAAACCTCTGGATAATTTTAATGTCGGCCAGTGGCAGCTCATGCGAGACACCTGCCGTTTGCTCAGGCACTTTCATGCGGACACGTTATTTGTCAGTCACCAGGACTACGTGATGAATAATGTCATTCCACTGCTTCATGTTTCCACGGACAGCGGTAGTGGATCCACTGGACCACTGCAAGCGATGGCAATAGCCACGCCAGGGAGTGGGGACTAAGTAGGTCCCGGTTTTATCCAGAGCCCGCCGCAAAGCGGGATGGACTTGCTGCGGCGGGAGTCTACCAGGTCGCTACCCCTGACGTGACTTGCTTGCGGTGGCAGCCAAGGTGTAGCGAAGTACAAAATCGTAAGGCAAACTCGGAGTCGGGGACAAGTGTAAGGTCAGGACAGCCGGCAAGGATCGTGGTCAAGGGACGGAGACAAGAGGTACAGTACATGGATATGACAGACGAGGCTGAAGGAAACGCTGTCTCTATAGGCTCTAAAAATTATTATTATTATTATTTATTTTATAGTCTTGGAGGCGGTTGTGTGAGGAGCCTTTTCCATTACAAATGCAGCTAAAGGATTTCCACAGCTTTTAAAATCTGTACACCTGAATAATAGTTCAGCAAACTTTTCCTTTATCACCTGTGTTATCTGTTCATGAACAAATGAACGTTTATCAACTTGCTTTCTTAAACCACTTTAAATCTGTGTGGATGTAATTTGTTCCACCGGTAACAGGGGAGGGCCTCCAGAAGGACTTGTGTTTTTAGTTTCTGTAAGTTGGACATACGATTCACATTCTTCATACTGAAGAAGTTCATACAAAGCCAGTTTTGCAGCATTTGCTTTTGCTTCTTTTTTGTTCTGTCCCATTCCAGTTTTGTACTGAATTCAATCAACAATGGCACAGAATGCAAAATAAGCACCTAAAACATTCCCTGTAGTTATGGTCTCCTTCAGTTCAAGTTCCATACGCTGCATTTGAACAAACTGGTGTAACGCAGAAACTGGATTCAAACCACCACGTTTATACTTCATGAGTGTTTGATCGTCACTGCGCTCCCCCTCAATGGTCTTGGTATGCAGAGGCTGACTGCTCGCCAAAAAAACCTCACATGCCCCTTTCCACATCAATACTGCAAGAAGCAGGGGATGTCTGCCCCACCTCTTCATTGCCAAGTAGCTGCTGACTGTCCTCAAATTGTTCGTCCTCGCTGTATAGTGGCGCTGAGCCCAGACCACATACTAGTTCTCTGGCTGAGGGACCTGAACGGGACAGAGGCGGGTTGAGGACAGGTGAGGGGCGCTGACCTGTTCCCGGGCCATGCCAACTAAGAGTTGTATCTGACGAACCCACCGACTGTTGGCTAGGGTTGTCAGATGTCATCTGGGATGAAGTTGATGACCTACTCAACCAATCAAGAACCCTTGGGTTGCTGATCAACACACGGCCGCTACATGACACCGGCAGTTCTGGCCTCACCCCTGCTGCGACTTCCCTTTACTGTGCTGCGACCTGTGCCTGCTCCAGGAATGTTTGTGCCACTGCCACTCGCATGTGAAGAGCCTGCCACCTCTCTGTCTGACATACTGTTTGTTAAAAAATTTACAGACTCTGTTTAATGAAGATATCTGTATATGATAAATACACACCCTGTATTTGACTCCAAATGAACCCACTAACAAGCTTAGGTAACCCTTGGATATAAATTGCGCTCCAAAAAGGGGCAGGAAAAATTTACTTGTATGTGCCGTTTAAAAACTCTGTGTATTTTACTGAATGGAAAAGCGCAAACAGGCTTAATTAACCTTCGTATATGAATTATGCTACAGGAAAAAAAATTTCTTTGGCATTGAAAAACACCATTTCTTTTACTGACTACAACATCAGAAAAACGCTTAATTAACCCTTTTATCTAAATTGCGCAAAAGAAATGAGCTGCCAAAAATTACCAGCTATGTAGTGTGTTAAAACGACGTGTATTTTACAGACCACAACAGCAGAAATACATTTAATTAACCCTTGGATCGAAATTGCGCAAAAGAAATGAGGTGCCAAAAATTACCAGGTTTGTAGCGTGATAAAACGACGTGTATTTTACTGACCACAACAGCATAAAAATAATTAACCTTCGGATATGATTTATACTACAGGCAAAATGTAAGGGACCGGTCAGGGACACACGAGAAGACACAGACAGAGTGAGGCCCTGACGCTGGTCCCAACCACTGTCCCTGCCTTTTGGGGGTACCCGACTCCTTAAAAGGTCGGCCTCAACCAGAAGACTGAACACTATACTGAATACGTGGAGACACAAGACACAGACAAAACAAATACAAAACACAATAAGGGAACGTCAGGCAAGCAAGGTTGGCAGCAAGCGGGCAGCACAGTACCAAATCGGGGGACTGAAGAGAAAAACGTAAGACGAGCCAAGTCGGTATCTGTCGGGCAATGCAGTACAAAATCAGTAGGAGAAGAATATTCAGAAGCCAAGCAGAGTCAAGTAACCAGAAAATACAACAAGAGAACAGCAAGCAAAAGGTATAGGAAGGACCCAATATAACAGGCAAGGAGAAGAGACAGAAGAGCCCTTAAATACCTTCCAGGAGAACTAAGGACAAAGGCAATAGGAGGAAGAAATGGAAGACCAGATAGGAAGGTAGAGCTGTCAATAACCCAGGAGCAAGGAGCCAGATTAACCTGTGGAGTGCTGGAAGATTCCTGGCCCGGGTGTCGGCCAGGAATCAATCAGGATAGCAGGAAAGAAAACCCAGTTCACACTAGTAAACACAAATGTAGACACTATGTCAGAAACCATGGCTTACGTCGCAACAGCCGTGGCTGGCGAACAGAACTCAAAGCTGGGGTTCTTTCTGGCATGATCATGACAGTACCCCCCCCCTTTATAAGGGGCCACCGGACGCTCAACAGAGCCTCTAGGTTTAGCAGAATGGACTTGGTGAACCCTTTCCTTTTCCAGCTTGGGGGCATGTTTAGCAGATGAGACTCGGAGACGGACATATTTTGGTCTGGTTCGGCGGTTTTTACTAGGTTTTTTGATTTTTAGTTGGGCGATTTTTAAACTCTTTTGACTCCTAGTCCAGACTGTGCACAGTCGATTAACAGCAGTTTCTATTTTAGTTTCACCACCTGTAGTGGCGAAATACGTGAGGTGGAAACCATCGTCACGGCAAAAGCGGGCCAGCTCGGGAGGAGCAGAACTTTGTGAGGTGGTAGTTGAGGACACTAAATCTGAAGTCAAGGTGGTGACAACTACTCCCGAAAAAAAATATTTTCAGGTTTCTTAATAGACAGATGCATAGATTCTCGTTCCGGGGAAGACGAGTTGAGATTTTCAAAGCAGAACAGATCAACCGCACTCCGAGGATATAATGCTTCAATATGTGTTTTATTTACAAGGACAGTGCTCCATACACTGTGACAGGTAATATGACGTTTCGGTCTGGCAAGACCTTTCTCAAATCGTCACTAGAAATAGAAATAACGTACAAAGTAAGATACAATTGCTTGAAAAAAAGGAAAATAAAAATAAAAATTTGGAAGGAAAACAAAATTATAACTATACAATATATACAAATGAGCAGTATTGAAACATACAAGTAATAGAAAAACAATAATAAGGGTATAACCATATTTATACATATATACATAAGATGGGTATAAGGCTATCTTGAGTATAAAATAGCTGGGATAACATATAAGGAGGACAACCACCAGCCTAAAGACTCCTATTATTCCCTGCTTTAAGATTAAACAGGAAGGAAAGAAGATAGGGAAAGGAGGAGACAATATAGGATATGTATTGTATTCCTTACCAGAGATATAATATTGGAGAGTGTGGAGTGAGCGGCCGCAGCAGCTGGGCAAAGCAGGAGCGTTGGTATGCACGTGGATGTCGGCGTCTGATATAGCAGTGGGAGTGCCCTTAAGGATGAGCGGCGCGTGTGCACTAGGTACAGCGTCCGAATGTGACACAGGCGCACTGCGGCGGAAAACTGCGCATGCGCACTGCGCTGAGCAGCGGGAATCGGTGCAGGTGCACAAGGGCGCCCGTGGCTGACAGCCGCGTATGCGTACAATGTCAGATTCCAGAGCGGGGTAAAAGAGAGCTACAATGTAGTGTGTAAATGGGGGAGAAGGGAATAAATAAAGTGAGATTAACAGAAACTATTGGTGTGGAATGAGATACATGAAATAAAGGAAAGTAGAATCGTGAAATGGGCTATGTATGATGAAAGGGTTGGAATGAAAGTATTGATAAATACAAATATAGATTGGGGAGGAATTGTATGTAATGTATTATAAAACATAAAGAAGGGATGGGAGAAAATGAAAATGAACAAAAAGGAAGGAGAGAATGAAAAGGGGAGAAAAAACGGAAAGAAAAAGAAAAAAGAGAAAGGGGGGGGGGGGAAGCAGAAATAGGAAAGAAACACAATCTCACCCTGATGTAGACCCTGGTCTTTTATCGGAGCTGTGGGAGAAAAAAAGAAGAAAAAGTAGGTTATGATTTGGAATTTATGAAATAAATAGTCACATTCTCTGTTTAAACCTTTAGGTTGTAACGTATCTAGGGTGTGTAACCAAAAAGATTCACGTTGTTTCAGTATTTTGATACGATTACCACCCCTTCTTGGAACCGGAACATGTTCTAGAATCTGATATCGTAATTGTGAAATGTTATGTTTAGCTGTGGAAAAATGATATGGCAATGGAAGCCAAGTTTTACTGCATCTGATGGTTGACTTATGGTTGGAGATACGGTCTTTTATCCTTTAGGTGGTTTCTCCTACATAGAGTAGACCGCATGGGCATTTTATGATATATGCAACAAATGTGCTGTCACATGTGTGGAAACCTTTAATCTCAAATCTTTTGCCAGTCCTGGGATGTAACACATAGGAGCCATTCATAACGTTGGAACAGTGTACACAATGTAAACAGGGAAACGTCCCTTGTCTGCAAGGATGTAGGGTTGTCTGATGGGATACAGAATGGGATGGTCCTATGTCAGCCCTGATGAGTTTATCCCTGATGTTCTGTGGTCTTTTTGTGCACAATAGGATTCTGTTTTGGAATTCCTGTACATTGGGATATGCATTTCTCAGGATGCCCAAATGTTTGTGTAGAATATTATATATCCCTTTCATTAGGGGATGGTATGTGTGTACGAAAGGTAGTCTAGATGGTTTGGCCACAACATTGTGTTTTTCACAAATATCTTGAACTAAAGTGTGTTCAGGATAACCATGACTTCTGAATTTATTTTGCATTTCTTCAATTCTTTTGAGTCTCATTGTGGGATCTGAGACTATACGGTTAACTCGCATGAGTTGGGATTTGGGAAAGATAAAAAACCGTATCTCCAACCATAAGTCAACCATCCGATGCAGTAAAACTTGGCTTCCACTTCCATATAATTTTTCCACAGCTAAACATAACATTTCACAATTACGATATCAGATTCTAGAACATGTTCCGGCCCCAAGAAGGGGTGGTAATCGTATCAAAATAACGAAACAACGTGAATCTTTTTGGATTCACACCCTAGATACGTTACAACTAGTGATGAGCGATTACGTTGACTATCGTCATCGGGTCGATAGTCGATATCGGCAATTATCAATAAGATATCCGATAGTCGATAATAGATTATCGCAGATGACCATTAAAGTCTATGGGAGAGGAACAACACCTTCATTCTTACACCCAAACAGGGATGGAGAAGCTGGAATTAACATCCACAACAGTCAAATGGATACCTGCTACATCTTAGGCAACAAACTTAGGTTATAAAAGCCACAGAAAAAAAATCACAGACCATTCACTATCCCTGCCTTGCACCACAGCATGACCCTTAAACCTGCATGACCCACAAATTAAAAATGCCAGAAGGCAGTATGATTTGAACCATCATTTTACTTGAACTGGACATTGAATATCCCTGTCCTGGAACGCAGCATGAGCCCCAAACCTGCATGACCCCAGATTAAAAAGTGCCGGAAAAAGGAGTCTTTCAACCACCATTTTAGTTGAACTGGACATTAACTATATCTGTCCTGTACCGCAGTATGACCATTAAACCTGTCTGACCCACAGATTAAAAAGTGCTGGGAAAAGGAGTCTTTGAACCACCATTTTAGTTGAACTGGACATTGACTATACCTGTCCTGGACCGCAGTATGACCATTAAACCTGTCTGACCCCCAAATTAAAAAGTGCCGGGAAAAGGAGTCTTTGAACCACCATTTTAGTTGAACTGGACATTAACTATATCTGTCCTGTACCGCAGTATGACCATTAAACCTGTCTGACCAACAGATTAAAAAGTGCTGGGAAAAGGAGTCTTTCAACCACCATTTTAGTTGAACTGGACATTGACTATACCTGTTTGTACCATAGTATGACCAATAAACCTGTGTGTCCCACATATTAAAAATTGCCGGTAAAAGGAGACTTTCAACCACCATTTTAGTTGAACTGGACATTGACTATAACTGTCCTGTACCGCAGTATGACCATTAAACCTGTCTGCCCAACAGATTAAAAAGTGCTGGTAAAAGGAGTCTTTGAACTACCATTTTCGTTGAACTGGACATTGACTATACCTGTCCTGGTCCACAGCATGAGCCCCAAACCTGCATAGGACCCCGCACATTTAAAAAGGTGCTGCACAAAAAGGAGTCCTTTTAACCAACCATTATAGTTGAACTGGAACATTGACTATATCTGTCCTGTACCGAGCATGACCATTTAAACCTGTTCTGACCCACAGATTTAAAAATTGCTGAAATAGGAGTCTTTCAACCACCATTTTACGTTTCACTGGACATTGACTATACCTTCCTGGAGACCACAGTATGACCATCAAACCTGTCTGACCCCACGATTACAAAGTGGCCGGAAAAAAGATGGAGTCTTGAACCACCATTTAATTGAACTGACAGATGACTATCCCTGTCCGATCCACAGCAGAGCCCCAAACCTGCAATGACCCCAGATTAAAAAGTGCCGGGAAAAAGGTGTATTTCAACCACCATTTTTGTTGAACTGGACATTAACTAATCTGCCTGTACCGCAGTATGACCCATTAAACCTGACCCACGAGATCACTAAGTGGCACTATGCTATATATTTGTACAGTGCTGTCAATTAGTATATTTTTGGTAACTGACATTTGTTTACAGAATATATTAGGGACGTTTTGATTTTATAGTTTTACATTATTATCCTTTGGCTTTTTTTCAAGTGTGATAACATAACAACTACACCCTCCCTGCAGTTTGTTAAAAGGTATTTTTAACACGTGTTAAATTCGTCCGCACACCCCATAAGTAATAAAAATGTCATAATCAGATGCCCCAAAACACTTCAAGATGTAGAAGACATTGCCCTCCATAGCTTCTGAGAATGATTCAGGCAATCATCAATGGTTTCATTTTTCCTCCAAGATCTTCTCAGTGATTAGTGACAGACTCCCCGGAATCAACAGATCGCGGACCCCATATGACTCACGAAAGCCCCAGAAAACTTTAAGCCTCAAATTGTGCAATTTTTGTCCTGCCCTGGGGCCCTTTTGTACACTAACTTAACCTCACAGAAATCACGCCTTTTTCAAATCTATTGTTTTTTGTATAAAATTGAAGCTCTCCTGATGCCCCTAACGGTGAAGCAAGTCTTGGCCGATCTTCCTCTAGTAACACGGAGGTCCAGCTGCAGCCAACTTACAGTGGGGTGCGGGTGAGAGCCCATGCTAGCGTCTGTCATTCTATTAACACGCAGGTTCAGCTGCCAGGGCCGGAAGTTTACAGCTGGGGGTGCGGTTGAGAGCCCACTGGAGACCGTCGATCAATTTACACGCAAAGGAAAAAATGCCCTTTATGACAGCAGCTAACACGAAAACCGTCGTGCTGAAGCAGAGAGGAACGTGTGAGTAGAAACTCCAGCTTCCCTCCGTACACAGTCAAGACCGGGGTAAGCTCTTTAACCCCCGTATGGCGTGTGGGACCAAATGACTTCACTTTGGGAAATACAGTGGTGGTTAACGCTACCTGTTACACCCAGGTGCCCTTTTCTTGCATACTGTTTTCTCATTTACTCAACTGCTGGAGAAATTGACTTCTTTTCTTTGTTCTCTGGTCTCGCGCTCCATACCCATATCCCTCTGAATCACCTACATCTGTCAAAGTCTTCTGTACCTCCCTTGTACACATTCAAGAAAATTTTTACCCAACTATTTTGTACATGCAAGTTTTTTAGTAGTTAATTCTAGAAAACACATTTTTAAAATAGATGAGAATCCCACCATGTCTTTGTTTCTCTTTTTTAATTCTGTAATTAATGGATTGTCTCAATACAGGGATTGCAAGCTATTAAAGAGACTTGCAAAAGACAAGTCATTTTTGGTCAATATGTGTCCATAAACAGTGTCCACTATTCTGTTATCCGACAGACACACCATCACCCTTTAGCCCTCTTTACAATTGTGATAAAGAATCAAATGTCCTGTTTATAGAAACCCCTATTTTTTACAATATGAACCTGTAGACTAGCTTCATTCACAAGCAAAATGCCGGCCAAAATTCAACAACTGACCCATGACCAATTTGACAATTGTGGAAGAACCAAAGTCCTGTAGAAACAAAAAAAATTTTATATAATAGACCTGGTATCTAGCTGCATGTCATTAGCAAAAGCGCCACCCAAAAAAATCAAGAGCATTGAACCTTTGAGCACTTTTGAACAATTGTGAAGACAAATGTCTGTTAGAAACAGAACATTTTTTATAATAGGGAACCTTAGTATAGCTGGCATGTCACAGCAATAATGCCCCCAAAAATTCATAGCATGTCCCTGTGATCCACTTTGGACAATTGTGAAGGAAACAAATGTCTTTAGTAAACAATAATTTTTAAGAATAGAGACCCTAGTGTTAGCTGCATTCCAAAGCAGCAATGAACCCCAAAAGTTAATAAAATGACTTCTTCATCAGCCACCTGTTAAAAAATTGTGATGAAAAAAGCCACTTAAGAAGGCACCTTCTGTTCCAAAGAACCATGATTATTGGCTGATATCTCACAGCAACAAGCCCCCAAAAAATTATAAATATACTTCATCACCACTATTAAACCATTGTAGATGGAGAAAATGCCACTTAGAAGGTCCACATTGCTGTTCCCAAAGGACCATATTTAATAGTTTATCCCACAGCAACCTACCCCCAAAAAATTATAACTATTGACTTCTCAGCCACTATCAAAAATTGTGATGGGAGAAATGCCACTTAGAATCCCACATTTACAGTTCCAAAGGACCATAATTTATAAGCTGTACCTCACAGCAACAAGACGCAAAACCATTGACCCTAGCGAAAACTTCTAAAAGATAAAGTGCGTAAAACGAATACGGAGTTGGTCATGAACCTTTGCTGCTCCTTACAGTTCTCCTCACAGCACAAACCAGCTAAAATTAGAACTGTTGGGAAAAGATAATAAAAGATTGCAGTAGAGAGAATGAGATCTTTTTAAAAAAAAAGTTCAACGGAGACCATTTCTGTTTGGAAGAGGAATGTGAAGTAGACCGCAACTTATCGGTGACCCTCGGCAATTGGGCCACAACATCATCATGAAGATCCATGCCTGAGTTCAACTGAAGAAAGTCACACGATTCCACATAATCTGTGGACAGCCGGTGCGGTTATTTCTGTAATTGACTGCTCCACGGTGTGCTGAAGTCCGCTCAGATATGACGGCTGCCTTGCTGCTGGCAAGACAACACCTCATGGCGTGGGCGAGCGAGCTCCCGGGCCATTCGTCCGACTGTTTGTTTGGATAATTTTTCTTTATTTAATTTGGATACCCAGAAGTCTATTGGGTCCCGAAACCCATACTAAACAACGGTGTGTGAGACGCAGATAGTCTGCACCCTGATCTTAAGACTGGCCCTGTGTGTTGGATGTTGCCCCTGCATTGCATGAGTTGGTGAGTGGTAAATAAGATCAGAGTCCCCCCCCCCCCACCCCATTAGGCTTTGCCACCTTCTGCCTGCTGCTGTGCTCTACGCTACTTGGCACTATCTCGCTGGTCACGTCGCTGCACAGTATTGTTCCACCGTCGACATTTAGATGAACGGGAAACAAGGTACGCAACATAAGTCTCCAATTGACAAACAGCAAGTCTCCATTTCCTGCATTTTTACTCTCTATTGTGGATGGGCGGACGAAAGTGCAGAGTTCGTTTTGTACCGGGGAACCAGGAGGGTGGCGCTACCCAGAACTTGTTCATTTTAATTGGCCTTAGTGCCGAGGATCATGTTGGAGGAAATGGATGCAACCAAGACACTCAAGTGAGGAGATTGAGCCGTAATTCCCCAGCCTCTGGGTCGAAAGGGCACTAGCAAACTCACTTCCCATCTTCCTCCTCCACCTCCTCAAAGTCACGCCAACCGCCTTTTCCAAGGGCAGGGGACGTCGGTAACAGTCGGTGTCTAGGTGAATAACCTCCCTCCTCCTCCTCCGCTCCTCCGGCACAGCGTCAACAACAGCCCGACTTGCCTCAAGATATGCACCCTGAGAGCTGAGGCGCCGCTTGCATCTAGCCCTGCCCCCGAACACTGCCTAATGAAGACCGCTAAATATTGAGAAACTGTCCGGCCCTTGTGATTCGACGGAGAGAAAGGGCACCGTGTCCGCAGCTGTGTCCGCATATCCGTCGCTGGTGGGACCTGATGTTTCAGAGTGTCCAACGATCGATCCATAACTAGATCACCACATGCTCATGCTGACAAAGGGTTCATCGTCCCGCACTGACCATTTGGTGGCATCTTCAAACAGGCAAGGATGGTGCGAGCTCTTTCACCTGCCTCCTCCTCGTTGGCTCACACCGCCGAGGTCTGCACCGCTGCTATGTCCAGGCCATGTGTCACTATCGTACTCGTAAGCACATTCACTGAGCATGAGTGTGGTGGAATTCCAGCGTGGTGCCATGGGGGGAGGGGGGGGGGGGGGGGGGCGTCCAACAATGAGAACGGTTGACGGGAAGGCCGAGCTGATGATGCAGGACCAGCCAGGCGAGACGAAGCAGGGGCGAAACGCCGGAAGTGAGCGAACTCAGACCCTCAGCCTTCTTCAGCCAACCCACGCAGTCCAGACCCTGGGTAGTGCTTAAGAAAATTTTCTGGACACGAGGTTCATAGACATGTTCAGGCGCAAGGATTGTGCTTCCAGCCTACCGATCTTAAGGCGCCACAGATTTCGACCGTTATCGCACACCTACTACCATGCCTGGGCACAAGTTTCTTGTCACCCACCACGCTGGTCTTCGTTACGGAGAGACTCGCCACAGCTCCTGACCTGTGTGTGGACTGTCCTCCAAGACAGATTAATTTCAACACGGCCTGGTTTCTCTGGGCCCGTGATGCCACAGAGGACCTTGGGGGAAAGAGCCCTGCACCTTTCCCTGCGGTTTTGAAGAGCGTGCGCCGAGCCTGAGAGCCACCGTCACCCCAGAGACACCCACCCGCTCACCAGTGAGCTGTCACAGAGATATAGCGGCCTGGCCGGGGCTTACAAAGTCCATGTGTCGGTGGTGAGATGGACTTTTCCGGACCCCAGTTCAGACAACGCGCTTGAAATTTTAGATGACACGTGGCTGGCCAGGGCAGGGACGGCTTTTCTGGCAAAGAAATCCCTGTCGGCATCTGGTTTTGGGGGGCAGGCGAGGGCCATGACGTGGCGGAACCCATCTGTGTCCCCCAAAACTGAAAGGCAACATTTCCCAAGGTCAAAAGCCTGGCAATGCCGACATTCAGGCTTTTGGCTTTTGGGATGGTTTGGGTTAAAGTGTTTATCTGCTCCCAAACCTGGAAGACAGAAGGCTGGCTGCTGGACTGGCCGCTGTACGGCGTGCAGGTCGTCAAACTGGTGGGAGGAGAAGGGATAGGATGGGTCTCTGGTGGGGGGGTGGGTACTCGGGTGACGGTGGAGGCTGAAGCGAGGCTGATCCTGATCATGACTCTGAGAGACATGGGCAGCTGAGGATTGCTTGGTGGTGCGGAGGAGGAGAAGTCGGAGACAGAGGGTGTGACAGTGGTTGGAAGCCCCGGGGTCGGTCTGGCCGTCTTTGGCCAAGTTTTTGCCTCATTTCAACTCATGCATTGCTGCATGTGACTAGACATGTTTGGGGGGTGGTTAAACACCTTAGATTCTTGCCTCACTTATGCGTTTACGGCAAAGACGCAATAGACATCGCTGGGTGAATCAGAGGCTTGGGGCAAAGAAGGCCCAGGCTTGAGAGGTCCTGGACCTTTTTGACGGCGATAAGCGAGGAGCGGGTTTCCGCTGACCGGGCTGGCGGAATCATACCAGTGGAAATTCTGTGACCGCCCTCTCTCTTTTTGAGGCGGGACCCGTATTGACACTACTCCATTGTCTTCCTCCTCGTCCAGTGATGAAGCGCTCGCAAGCAAATTCTGCGGAAAAGACCACGTTGGATCCGCAATGTCGTCATCATCATCATCAACACAGGTGACTTCGTCGTCCTGACATTCTGCATCCAGGATCTGCGGGCTACAAGCAAGAGGGACTGCAAGGCATTGCCGACCGCCCGTTATTTTTGCCGATTGACCGGCTTCCTTCTCCTCCTCTGATGGCATAAGTAACTGGGTGTCAGAGCAGAGAAAATCATCCTCTTTGGCCTCTTGATCTTTTAACATGCCTTCTACCCCAACCGCATTTTGTCATCAAAGAGGTCTTCAGAAAATGGATTATCCACAGTGGTGGGTACAACGAGTTGACATTTGGACTGCCTTTGCTTCATGTTGGACGGATGCTGATGATGCTGATGATGACATTTGTGGCCGTGACTGGGAGGACGAGGAGGTAAGACTGCTTTGGGTGCAGGTTGCATTAACCCCTGAAGAACAGATTGGCGACGCTGTTCGTTACTGAGATTCACAGGGCCCTGACCCAGCGATGACAGGCCTGACGGTCCTGTAACCGACAATCCGCTGGCTTGCGTGTTGTCGCCACCACTGGAAGGAGCACCTTCTCTCGTACCTCTACCTCCATGTCCTACCCCCCTCTTTGCTCGCTTACCACCTGCATTCCGCTCCATGTTCAGAAAGATACAATTTGAGAAGGTATGGAAGAGTTTTGGAACGTCTCTTATTAAAAGACGGCAAATCACAGCTATTCTCAAATCCCTCAAATCAAACACAATTGCTGTATTGAAATGTTAACTGCAAGGTGGCTCTATCAACAAATCTGGACTGGGCAAAAGTCAAAAAACACGTATCTGTAATGTATTCGGATAATAAAAGGTATTTTTGGCACCTATCAATTCACCTGTGGTGACTACACAATTGCTGGATTAAAATTTAACTGCAAGGTGGCTCTATCAACAAATCTGGACTTGGCAAAAGTGCAAAAAACACGTATCTGAAATGTATACGGATAATCAAAGGTATTTTTGGCACCTAAACAATTCACCTGTGGTGATTACACAATTGCTGGATTAAAATTTAACTGCAAGATGGCTCTATCAACAAATCTGGACTGGGCAAAAGAGCAAAAAAAACATATCTGAAATGTATACGGATAATAAAAGTTATTTTTGGAACCTATCAACCTGTGGTGACTACACAATTGCTGTATTGATATTTATCTGCAAGTTGGCTCTATCAACAAAATCTGGACTGGCAAAAGTGCAAAAAACACGTATGTGAAATATATACGGATTATAAAAGGTATTTTTGGCACCTATCAACCTGTGGTGACTACACAATTGTGGATTCAAATTTAACTGCAAGGTGGCTCTATCAACAAATTTTGGATGGCCAAAAGTGCA
>JAODAL010020928.1:0-68272 GCA_025379985.1 Phyllomedusa bahiana | reverse complement strand
AAAGTGGTAAAAACAATTTGGCCACACTGAAATACCTGTCAGTGAATATCCCCTATAAGGAAAAGTGACTGCAGAATATCACAAATCCCCACCACTTAGTGGCTGAATAGTCAATAGACTTTTAATATGCATGTGGTGGTGATACATGGTTATAGCATGGTTGTAATATTCAGTCACTATGTGGTGGTGATATGGAAAGACGTTAAGGCTCTTTTAGACCTGCACCTATCAGGCAATGATGACATATCCTAGCGATATGCCATCATTGCATAGGGAGAAAATGCTGCCAAAAAAGGTATTTTCTTTTGGGGGGTTAAATTTATGTATTAAATTTTTTGTGTGTGTAAAAAAAGGGGATCAGGGGGTGGTAATAGAACAAGGCTGGCCACTGGAATATAATTGGGGAGGAGGGGCAGAAAGAAAATTGCATGGGAGAAAAGTTCTTTCTGTACCAAACAGGGGCCCCCGGATCGCAATTGAAATTTTAGAAAAAAGGGAAGAGATTGAGTTGGATCAGCGCAGCCCTGTGTTCTAGACACAAGAAAGATTACTTAATGTAAATTAGGGGCTGTATTTAAACTGTTAAATCAATACGGGGTTTTTGTTAAAAGGGATTGCTTGGGGACCTAAAAGGGGAGGTGACTACACGGCCCCGGGGACATGGAACTGACCATTGCGGGAGATCTGGAGATCTGTGACATCAACTCCCTTCGAATGCTCATACAGAATGAAGAGGACGTGGGAGCGAGCAGGAACAGGAAAGTGGCGTGATGAGGTCTACACTCCTCAGTGAGTGAAGACAGGCCCTACTGGGAGGAGAGACCCGCCCCTGGATATGAAAATCTCAGTTAGAGAAACTGCTCAGATGCCTGTAAAACACTGTATTAAGAAAAGCCCTTTACGTAAGAATAAGAGCAGATTTCTGGTGAGAAACATCAATGTCATCAGTAGCCATCCATCTTTGTCAGGGTTGCAGTTTACATAGCAGATTGTCCTGTGTGTGTTAAAAACAGGAGGGGAGAGAGAGTAGCACACATACTGAGAACAAAGCAGAATGATCTGAGTACTCCTGTCCGGCTTTCACCTATACAGCTGGTGGACGTATCCTTGGACAACTAGTTCAAACAAAAATGCCCCACTGACATTGCAGGTAGATAACTTGTTATTTAAAATAAATAGTGTTTTAGCGATTATTATGGGGCAAAGTTGAAAAACGGCAAGGTTTTTTTTGTTGTCAAATTTTTAGATCATGCGATAATTTAGGTTAAATCTGTGGCATCATCTATTAAGATCGCTCCCTTTTCGGCGCTTCCTGTTATTTTGGCGGCCAGCAAAGCAGCTTACAGAATAAGCAGGTGAGATTTGTGCGACGTCATGACTCGGGAAGTTATGGTTTGTGATTGGCTGAAAAACACATGATCCTCGTTTTACATAGAACAGTGTTTCCTGTTCAGCCTAAGTGTCTCTCACGTCGCCGAGCAAAGGACGTGCGGTCCTGCTTGTGTCCAAACAGCTCAGCGAAATTAATCTATATTTTCACAGAGAAAGCTCACAGTTAGCTGTGATCCTACAATTTAGTTAATTAGAGATTGGAAGATTTTATGTAGTTAAGTAGAGAATTTTAAAGAGCATCTCCCTGATGTAAAGTCACGGGGGAGTGAGGGGGGCCCCCCGCTGCGAACACAGACAATCCTATAAACAATACTGGATAAAGTTCACCAAGACTTAGTGTAACTTTGCACTGCAATAGCTTTTATTAATTAACAGTTTTCTATTGAAAATATTTCCTGATATTGGCAGCCTTACTTATATAGGATTACAACATCTTTTCTAGTAACTGCAGGTCTCTTTATTAGGTGCAAAATGTTCATTTTCAATTTTGCCCATTCCACCTTTGTTCATATAGCCACCTTGCAGTTAAATTAGAATCAAGCAATTTTGTAGTCAGCACAGGTTAATAGGTGCAAAAAATACCTTGTATTATCCGAATACATTTCAATACTGTTTTTTGACTTTTGCCCTAGTCAGATTTGTTGATAAGCCACCTTGCATTAAAATTTAATCCAGCAATGGTGTAGTTACCACAGTGAATTGATAGGTTGCCAAAAAATACCTTTTATTTATCCTAATACATACAGATACGTGTTTTTTGCACTTTGCCCCAGTCCAATTTGTTGATAGTTAGCCACCTAGCAGTTAATATTTTGAATCCAGCAATGTGTATTACCACAGTGAATTGATAGGTGGCCAAAAAAACCCTTTTATAATCCGAATAAATTACCGATACGTGTTTTTTTCACTTTGACGCACTACAGCTTTGTTCTTGAGTCACCTTGCACGTATAATGAGAATGCAGAAAAATTTTGTAGTCACCACAGGTGAAATTGAAAGGTGCCAAAAAAACCTTGTATTATCCGAATACCTTACATAAACGTTTTTTTTTACTTTGTGCACTTACAGCTTTGTCATTGAGGCACCTTGCACTAAATGTGAATACTGCAATTTTATCCACCACAGGTGAATTGAAAGGTGCCAAGAATACCTTTTATTATCCGAATGAATTTCAGATACGTGTTTTTTGACTTTGGCGCACTACAGCTTTGTTCATTAAAGGCACCTTGCACTTAAATGTGAATACAGCAATTTTGTAGTCCCCACAGGTGAATAGAACTGCCAAAAAATACCTTGAATTATCCGAATACAATTACAGAATCGTGTTTTTTTTACTTTGCTCACTACAGCATTGTTCATTGAGGCACCTTGCATTAAATGTGAAATACAGCAATTTTGTAGCAGTTCACCACAGGTGAATTGAAAGGTCCAAAAAATGACTTGTAATTATCCGAAAAATATTTCAGATATGTGTGTTTGCCACTTTGCGCAGGCCAACTTTGTTGATAGATCTACTTTGCCAGTTAACAATTTGAATCCAGCAATATTGTAGTCACCACAGTGAATTGTTAGGTCCAAAAATACCGTTTATTATCCGAATACATTTCAGATACTGTTTTTTCACTTTGGCGCAGGCCAGCTTTGTTGATAGATTCTACTTTGCAGTTATAGTTGAATCCACAATTTTGTTTTGATTTGAGGGATTTGAGAATAGCGTGATTTTGGCCGTCTTTATAAGAGACTTTTCCAAAACTCTTCATACCTTCAAAAATTTTTATATTTCTGAACATGGAGCGAAATTCAGGTGGTAAGCGAGCAAAGAGGGGTAGGACATGGAGTAGAGGTACTAGAGAAGGTGCTCCTTCCGTGCTGGCGACAACAACCATGCCAGCGGATCGTCAGTTTGCAGACCGTAGGCCTGTCATTGCAGGTCAGGGCCCTGTGAATCTCATAACTAACAGCGTTGCCATCTTGTCCTTCAGTGGTTTAATCAACCTGCATCCAGCAGTTCTTACCTCCTCGTCCTCCCAGTCACGGCCACAAATGTCGGCATCAGCATCACCACTATCCGTCCAACATGAAGCAGCCCAAATGTAGCTCGTGTACCCACCACTGTGGAATAATCCATTTACTGAAGACTCTTTGATGACAAAATGCGATGGGGTCAGAAGGCATTTAAAAGATCCAGAGCCAAAGATGAATGAGTTCGCCTGCAGTCCCCTCTTGCTGTAGCCCGCAGCTCCTGGCTGCAGAATTCAGGACGGCGAAAGTCACCTGTGTTGACGATGATATGACGACATTGCGGATCCAACGGGTCATTTCAGCAGAATTTGCTGCGAGCTGCTCATCACTGGACGAGGAGGAAGACGATGGGGTAGTGTCAGTACGGGTTCACGCCCTCAAAAAGGAATGAGGGCGGTCGCAGAAGTCCGCTGATATGATTCCGCCAGCCACGGTCCAGCGCAAACCCCGCACCTCCGTCTTATGCCGTCAAAAAGGTCCAGGACCTCTCAGCCTGGCCTTCTTTTAGCAAGCCTCTGATCACCCAGCGATGTCATATGCCGCTTTTGCCGTAAACGCATAAGTAGAGCAAGAACCCTAGGTGGTTAACCACCACCAACATGTCTAGTCACATGCAGCGAATATCGTGAGTTGAAATGGAGCAACACTTGGCAAAAAAGGCCAACCGACCCAGCCTCCAACCCTGTCACACCCACAAGTCCCCGCCTCCTCCACCGCCACCACCACGCGTTTTCCTCACCAGCCCATGTCTCTCCGAGCCCAGATCAGGAACAGGCCTCCCCTTACAGCCTCCCCCGTCGCCCGAGTACCACCAGCCACCACCCTAGACCATCCAACCCTTCCTTCCTTCCGCCAGTTGACGAACCTGCACGCCGTACAGCGCCAGTCCCAAGCAGCCAGCTTTCTGTCTTCCGGTTTGGGATCAGAAGAATCACTTTAACCCAAAACCATCCCAAAGGCCAAAGCCTGAATGTCGGCATAGCCAGGCTATTGGCCCATGAAATGTTGCCTTTCCGTCGGGTGGACACGAGATTGGGTTCCGCCACGTCATGGCCCCTTGCCTCCCCCAATACCAGATGCCGAGCAGGCATATCTTTGCCAGAAAAGCCGTCCCTGCCCTAGCCACCACGTGTCATCTAAAAATTCAAGCGCGTTGTCTGCATCTTTGGGCCGAAAAGCCCATCTGACCACCGACACATGGACTATAAGCACGGCCAGAGCCGCTATAACACTGTGACAGCGCACTGGGTGAGCGTGCGTGGATGTCTCTGGGGTGACGGTGGCTCTCAGGCTTTGCGCACGCTCTTCAAAACCGCAGGTGAAGGGCATCATGTGCCCAGGAGAACCAGCCTGTTGAAATTAATCTGTCTTGAGACCGTCCACAACACAGACAGGAGCTGTGGACGGCCTCCGCAACCGAGACCGAGCGCTGCTGGGTGCCAAGAACCTTGTGCCCAGGCAATGTGGTGTGCTATAATGGGTGAAATCTGCTGCCGCCCTTAAAGATCGGTAGGCTGGAGCACATCCCTTGCCTGGCACATTCCATGAACCTTGTCGTCCAGAAATTTCTAAAGAGCTACCCGTGTCTGGACAGCCTGCTGAGGAAGGCTCGAAGTCTAAGTTCGCACTGTTCGCAGTTCCGCGCAACCCTGCTTCGTCCCGCCTGGCTGCGTTGCAGCGTCAGCTCGGTCCTCCCCCGCAACCGTCCTCATTGTTGAACGTGCAACAGCTGGAATTCCACCCTCCACATATACAGCGATTGTGGCAGCAGCGCAGATGCCATTACGCAGTTACGAATGACCACAGGCCTACAAGGCAGCGGTACGGACCTCGGGGTGTTGAGCCACCGAGAGTGGAGGCATGTGAAAGAGCTCTGCACCATCCATTGCCAGTTTTGAAGAAGCCACCAAATGGTCATTGCGGACAATGCCCCTTGTCAGCATGAGGCATTTGGTGACCCTTAGTCCTGGGATGATTCGTTGGACACTCCGAAACAACAGGTTCCCGTCAGCGACGGAGGAGGAGACGGACACAGATGCGGACCCGGAACCTCTTCCGACAAATCCACAAGGCCCACAGTTTCACAATTTCATCGGTCTTCATAGCAGTGGTTCCGGGGTCCAAGGTGGGCCTCAGCTTCTCAGGGTGAAACCCTCAGGCAAGTCGGGGCTGTGTTAAAAAGCTGTCCCGGGAGGCGGGAGGGGGAGGTTTTTCCTAGAAAACCGACTTTTCCCCTTACACTTCCTTTCCTTAAAAGCAGGTTGGCGCAAATTTTGGGGCGGGGGAAAGGAAAAGAGGAAAGATCATTTGCTATTGCCCCTCAACCCGGGTTTTTGGGGAAAATAAAGGGCCCTCCATCTCTCACTGAGGTTTGGATGCTCCATTTTCCCCCCAACATGTTTCCCCCGCTTTAAAGGGCCCATAAAAAATAAAAAAAACAATTCTGGGTGGGACACCCCCGGGGACCCCCGGGAACAAAAAAAAAACTCACCCAACTCTTTCCTTCCACCCACCCTAAAGAGAGTAAAATGCAGGAAATGGAGACCTTGCTGATTCAACAACTGGAGACATCTGTTGCGCCCTGCTTCCCTTTTCCCCCAAAAAGTCACTTTTGGAACAAAAACAGCGACGTGACACCCTAGATTCCAAAGTACCGAAAGGGGGCAGAAACACAGCACAGCGGGAAAGGGGGTTCCAAAAAGCCAAGGGGTTGACCTCTGGAAAATTTCTTTGTTTCCCCAACCTCCCAAACCCGGAAATGCAATGCAGGGCACAAAAATTCCAACACAAAAGGACCACTTAAATCATGGTGCACAAAATATTTTGCGTCTAAAACACCGATTTTTTTTGGATTTGTTCCGGCCCCAATAATTTCCCTGGGTATCCAAAAGGGACGAATGGCCCCGAGCCGCTCGCCACGCCATAGAGGGTTTTTCCCTGCCCACAGCCGCGCAAAACTAGCGGGAACCTCCGCACAGCTGGAGGAGTCATAACAACATACAAACGCATCCAGTTTTCCCCACAAGAATTAATTTTTCTTTTTGCCCTTTTCCCATCAAGATAATTTTCAAAAAGGGGATCTCTGTTTAATGTTTTGTCCCCCAAACTCCCCAAGGTCACCGATTATTTTGCCGGTTTTTACTTCAAAAATTCCTTTTTCAAACAGAAAAGGTCCTCAAAAAAAATTTTTTTTAAAATGATCATTTTTTACTGAAATTTTTTTATTCTTTTTTCCCCAACTTTTTCTTTTTTGCGGGTTTTTGCGGGTTGAGGAGACTGAAAAAGACAGAAAGGGTTTCAGACAACCCGTCTTCCTTTACCCCCACTTTATTTTTAGAAGTTTTCGCATTGTCAAAAGCTTTTTTTTTTTAAACCCAAGTTGCTGTGAGAAAACAGCTAAAATTTTTTGGCCTTTTTGGGAACAGAAATGTGGGTTTTTTAAAGGGGCATTTCTCCCTCCCCAATTTTTAATAGGGCCAAAGTCATATTAAAATTTTTTGGGTTCATGCTGCTTTGAAATGCAGCAATACTACAGGTCCTATTATAAAAAAATGTTGTTTCTAACAGACATTTGTTCTTCACAATTGCCAAAGTGGCTCAAGGGTCATTTCTTTGAATTTTTGGGGCATTTTGCTTTTGAAATGCAGCTATACTACAAGTCCTATTATAAAAAAAATGTTGTTTCAACAGACATTTGTTCTTCACAATTGTCCAAAAGTGGCTCAAGGTCATGCTTTGAATTTTTGGGGGCATTTTGCTTTGAAATGCAGCTATACTACAAGTCCTATTATAAAAAAAATGTTGTTTCTAACAGACATTTGTTCTTCACAATTGTCCAAAGTGGCTCAAGGGTCATGCTTTTAATTTTTGGGGGATTTTTGCTTTGAAATGCAGCTATACTACAAGTCCTATAATAAAAAAAATTTTTTTAATAACAGACATTTGTTCTTTAAAAATTGTCCAAAGTGGCTCAAGGGTCATGCTTTGAATTTTTTGGGGCATTTTGCTTTGAAATGCAGCTATACTACAGGTCCTATTATAAAAAAATGTTGTTTCTAACAGACATTTGTTCTTCACAATTGTCCAAAGTGGCTCAAGGGTCATGCTTTGAATTTTTTGGGGCATTTTGCTTTGAAATGCAGCTATACTACAGGTCCTCTTATAAAAAAATGTTGTTTCTAACAGACATTTATTCTTCACAATTGTCAAGAACAACCCATTTAATACAATTAAAAAAAGAGAAACAAAGACATGGTGGGATTCCATCCTATTTTAACAATGTGTTTTCTAGAATTAAACTACTAAAAAACTTGCATGTACAAGATAGCTGGTAAAAAAAATTCATCTGAATTGTACAAGGGAGGTACGGGAAAACTTGACCAGATGTAGGTTATTCAGAGGACATGGAGTATGGAGCACGGACAGAGAACAAAGTACAGAGACAATTTCCTCCAGCACGTTGAGTAAAATGAGAAAAAGAATGCCAAGAAAAAGGTCACTGGTGGAACAGGAGCGTTAACCACCAGATTTCCAAGTGAAGCTCAATTGGTCCGCACTCATACGAAGGGCAAGCGCTACCCAGGACAGGACAGTATATGTCCAGTGAAACTAAAATGGTGGTTCAAAGACTCTATTTCCGGCACTTTTTAATCTGTGGGTCAGACAGGTTTAATGGTCATTCTGCGGTACAGGACAAATATAGTCAATGTCCAGTGAAACTAAAATGGTGGTTGAAAGACTCCTTTTCCAGACACTTTTTAATTTGGGGGTCAGACAGGTTTAATGGTCATTCTGCGGTACAGGAGAGATATAGTCAATGTCCAGTGAAACTAAAATGGTGGTTGAAAGACTCCTTTTCCCGGCACTTTTTTAATCTGTGGGTCAGACAGGTTTAATGGTCATTCTGCGGTACAGGAGAGATATAGTCAATGTCCAGTGAAACTAAAGTGGTGGTTCAAAGACTTGCCCTTTTTAATCTGTGGGTCAGACAGGTTTAATGGTCATACTGCGGTACAGGACAGGTATAGTCAATGTCCAGTTCAACTAAAATGTGGTTGAAAGACTCCTTTTTCCGGCACTTTTTATCTGGGGGTCATGCAGGTTTGGGGCTCATGCTGTGGCCCAGGACAGGTATAGTCAATGTCCAGTGAAACTAAAATGGTGGTTGAAGACTCTTTCCGGCAACTTATGAATCTGGGGGTCAACAGGTTTGGCTCATGCGTGGCCAGGACGGTTAGTCAATGTCCAGTGAAACTAAATGGTTGAAAGATCCTTTTCGCATTTAATCTGGGGGTCATGACAGGTTTGGGGCTCATGCTGTGACCCAGGACAGGTATAGTCCAATGTCCAGCTTCAACTAAAATGGTGGTTGAAAGACTCCTTTTTCCAGCACTTTTAAATCTGGGGGTCATGCAGGTTTGGGGCTCATGCTGCATTCCAGGACAGGGGATAATTCAATTTCCCAGTTCAAGTAAAATGATGGTTCAAATCATACTGCCTTCTGGCACTTTTTAATTTGTGGGTGATGCAGGTTTAAGGGTCATGCTGTTGGTACAAGACAGGGATAGTGAATGGTGTGTGATTTTTTTTCTGTGGCTTTTATAACCTAAGTGTGTTGCCTAAGATGTAGCACGTATCCATTTGACTGTTGTGGATGTTAATTCCAGCTTCTCCAGCCCTGTATTGGGTGTAAGAATGAAGTGTTGTTGCTCTACCCATAGACTTTAATGGTCATCGCTCATAATCTACTATCGACCATCGACTATCTTGTCGATGATGGTCGACTATCGACCATCGACCGATGTCGATGGCCAACGTAATCGCTCAACACTAAAAATAAATGCAGTAAATTATATTAATTTTCAAGTGTTAATTTTTAAGTCACATTAAATTTGAAAATAAAACAAATCTAAGATGTTCATTGTAGGTATACTGTATTAAAATGAAGAAGATTATTCTTAGCCTAGTGGTTAAAACTGCAAAGTGTTACTGGGAAGCCCAGAGTTTGTGTCAGTAATATCGTATCAGTAATATCAGTTCCTAATGATTACCTTATTTAAAAAAAAAAAAAAAAAAAACAGTGAAATGTGTTCTCTTGCTTTGCACAAAGAGAGAAAAAAACATAACCAAAAAAAAAAAAAAGACTACAAACAAAGGACTAGTAAAGCAAGGTGTGCTATTCCATTATCTGTTGGTAAACGAATATTGTGATACACTAATTCTCTGCATATTTTTAAAAACTGTTGCCGCATAAGTGATGCACATTTGAGCTGGAGATGTATTTGTTGGAAAAGAAGGAAACATGGATGCCAAACCCTATTATAGGTGAAAAGAGCTTGACAACAACCTTGCATTTCCCAGCTACTTTACAGGCATCAACTAGAAGATCTTAAGCTTAAGACCAATATATAAAAGCAAACAATTTCTCACATTGTTCCAGAGACATGTTCTGCTCTAATGAATACATAAAGTTAAACGGGTTGTCTCGCAACAAAGAATAGCTTTCAAAATGTAGGGAACACTAAATGAAAATGTTTTCCAAATATATTGCTTTGTTCATCTTTTTTTTGCTAAGGAGCTACAAATGATTTTAGCACCTTCTGTGCTCTCTCTGGTTCCCCAAGTGACAGACCTGTGTACGCTTTATCTCCTGCTGTTTTTTCTATCTGATGGCAGAGAGTGATGTCATCACACAGGTCGCGGCCCGCAGTGTGAGAGCTTGTGGGTTATCTGATCTTTCAGACAAAAGACTAATTACTGTACTGTACTGTACTCAGCAGCTTCTCCGGACCTCAGAGAAGGTAATTTATTTAATATAGACTGATAAACAGAGAAGTATGAATACACTGAGCTCATGTGCTAATTACAGACAGCTTGACCAGGAAGTGACAGAGCCAAGCAGCATTATTTCTTTCATGCATCCTATGAAACTTTGAGATGAGACAACCCCTTTAATTCAATAAATGTTTAACTTTAGTGTGTGATATTTAGCATTATATAACATACCTCCCAATTTTAATGCAAAGAGGGACACATCAGGCCACGTCTCTAACCACATCCACATACATGACATCACATTGGACCACACCCCCTAGTCATGCCCAGCCACATGGCATCACTTTAGGCCATGCCTCTAACCATGACCAAGTATGCCGAAACATGCCCAGCTTCCTCTAGTAGAGAAACACCAACACATAACAACACAACAGCAGCACCAACAACTTGCACTGGTAAATTTGTTGTTCCTTTCTGTTGTGAGGCACCTCAAGCAAAACTACAATGGTCTCCCATTGATTGAGGATGATTATCAGTTTATATCCATATTTCTGTCCGTTTCAAGGTTTCGTTTTTAATTCCTGCACATATGCAGAAATATCAGATCTAAAAAAAGCAGACATCTATTTTAAACTGTTGAAAAAGCAGAGAGAAACTGATTGTAAACTGATCATAAAGTATCTGTTTTTTTAACTGATAAGGCCTGGTTCACATCTGAGTCGGAGATTTAACTATATCTTAACTATGGACACCACAGTGGAAACCTGACAAACCCATTGTGATTCATAGGGTCTGTCAGATGCCATGGCTGTCCGTTGTGAATGGATCCCATTGCTTCTGTTTTCACCACTGCGATGGAACCTCCAATGCAGATGTGAATCTAGCCTAACTGTGAAGAATCATTAAAAAAAAAAATGATTACTTCAGTTGATCTCTGTTGATGTTCTTGTTTTTTTTTTTTTTTTATAATACATGTTTTTGATGGATTTCAAAACACAGGTGTGAAGTCATCCTTACTGGGTCTATAAAGATGTAAAATAAATTAATCCATCCAAGTAGCTGTAAGACAATGCTCTACAGATGATACCTCTATATAATTGTACAGTGACCACATAATACCACTGTACAAGAATCAAATATCAGCGTACTGTTACTGACTGAACCAATATTATCAATCATACCATCATACAAAGATTAAATAAAACCACGACATCATGACCATATATCACCACTACAAAGTGACTGAATAATACCATCATACTGTTCCTGAATAAAAAGCATTATGCTACTACCTATATTCCCGCCATACAGTGACCATTGAGGGGTAATTACCAGTTGTACACAGGCTCTGCAGACATATAAGTGATTACAGTGCAGTTCCATCCCTTTTTTTCCTCCATCCGGTCCCGATCGCCATAACGACTTCTCCTGCCCCCGACTCGTCCCTGCTGAATTTACCACACAACTAATTATCTGTCATTGCACTGACCCAGTACACAGATAATCCTATGAGGGGGCCCAGTACAGTAACAGACACATAAGGTGGTTAAGTACAGTGACAGACACATGAGGGGGTTCTATACAGTGAAAAGCACATAGGAAGGGTCAGCACAGTGACAGAAATATGAGGGGGTTTGGTACAGTGAGACATTCGAGTAGGGGTCACTATGGTGAAAGGCACATGAGGGGAGAATAGTACAGTGTCAGAAACATGAAGTGACTCAGTACAGTGACATGCACATGGGAAGAGGTCAGTATAGTGATATACGCATGAGAAAGGGTCAGTACAGTAACAGGCAAATGATGGGTCCAGTCCAGTGACAGACACATGAGTAGGGGTGATTACAGTGACAACATGAGGGGGTTAGTACAGAAACAGGCACATAAAGGGGGATCAGTACAGTGACAGAAACATGAGGGGGTCAGTACAGTGACAGATACATGAGAGGTTTCAGTACAGTCACAGGCACATAAGGAAGGTCAGTACAGCGACAGACACATGAGGAAGGCTCAGTACAGTGGCAGACACATGAGGGGGTCAGTACAGTGGCAGGCACATGAGGGGGGTCAGTACAGTGACAGACACATGAGGGGGTCATTACAGTGACAGACACATGAGGGGGTCAGTACAGTGTCAGACACATGAGGGGGTCAGTACAGTGACAGATACATGAGAGGTTTCAGTACAGTCACAGGCACATAAGGAAGGTCAGTACAGCGACAGACACATGAGGAAGGCTCAGAACAGTGGCAGACACATGAGGGGGTCAGTAAAGTGGCAGGCACATGAGGAAGAATCAGTATAGTGACAGACACATGAGGGGGTCAGTACAGTGGCAGACACATGAGGGGGTCAGTACAGTGGCAGGCACATGAGGGGGGTCAGTACAGTGGCAGACACATGAGGAGGCGTCAGTACAGTTACAGACACATGATATGGTCAGTACAGTGACAGACACATGAGGAAGGGTCAGTACAGTGACAGACACATGAAGAAGGGTCAGTACAGTGGCAGGCACATGTGACCGACTAAGTATAGTGGCAGGCACATGAGAAAGAATCAGTATAGTGACAGACACATGAGAAGGGGTCAGTACAGTGACAGACACATGAGAAGGGGTCAGTACAGTGGCAGATACATGAAGGGGTCAGTACAGTGACAGACACATGAGGGGGTCAGTACAGTGACAGACACATGAGGGGGACAATCCAGTGACAGACACCTGCGGGGGTCAGTACAGTGGCAGACACATGAGGGGGTCAGTACAGTGACAGATACATGAGAGGTTTCAGTACAGTCACAGGCACATAAGGAAGGTCAGTACAGCGACAGACACATGAGGAAGGCTCAGAACAGTGGCAGACACATGAGGGGGTCAGTACAGTCACAGGCACATAAGGAAGGTCAGTACAGTGACAGACACATGAGGAAGGCTCAGTACAGTGTCAGGCACATGAGGGGGTCAGAACAGTGGCAGGCACATGAGGGGGGTCCGTACAGTGGCAGACACATGAGGAGGGATCAATACAGTGACAGACACATGAGAGGGTCAGTACAATGACAGACACACGAGGAAGGGTCAGTACAGTGGCAGGCACATGAGAAAGAATCAGTATAGTGGCAGGCACATGAGAAAGAATCAGTATAGTGACAGACACATGAGAAGAGGTCAGTACAGTGGCAGACACATGAGGGGAGTCAGTATAGCTACATACCCAAGTGTGGGTCAGTACAGTGACAGTCACATGAGGGGGTCATTACAGTGACAGACACATGAGGGGGTCAGTACAGTGGCAGACACATGAGGGGGTCAGTACAGTGACAGACACATGAGGGGGGTCAGTACAGTGGCAGGCACAGGAGGAGGGTTCAATACAGTGACAGACACATGAGCGGGTCAGTACAGTGACAGACATATGAGGGGGGTCAGTACAGTGACAGACACCTGAGGAAGGGTCAGTACAGTGAGGGACACATGAGGAAGGGTCAGTACAGTGGCAGACACATGAGGGGGTCAGTACAGTGACAGACACATGAGGAAGGGTCAGTACAGTGACGGACACATGAGGAAGGGTCAGTACAGTGACGGACACATGAGGAAGGGTCAGTACAGTGACAGACATATGAGGGGGGGTCAGTACAGTGGCAGGCACAGGAGGGATCAATACAGTGACAGACACATGAGCGGGTCAGTACAGTGACAGACATATGAGGGGGGTCAGTACAGTGACAGACACATGAGGAAGTGTCAGTACAGTGAGGGACCCATTAGTAAGTGTCATTACAGTGGCAGACACATGAGGGGGTCAGTACAGTGACAGGCACATGAGGGGGTCAGTACAGTGACAGGCACATGAGGGGGTCAGTACAGTGACAGACACATGAGGGGGTTCAGTGCAGTGACAGGCACATGAGGGGGTCAGTACAGTGACAGGCACATGAGGGGGTCAGTACAGTGACAGGCACATGAGGGGGTCAGTACAGTGACAGGCACATGAGGGGGTTCAGTACAGTGACAGGCACATGAGGGGGTCAGTACAGTGACAGACACATGAGAAAGAATCAGTATAGTGACAGACACATGAGAAGGGGTCAGTACAGTGGCAGACACATGAGGGGAGTCAGTATAGCGACAGACACATGAGTAAGGGTCAGTACAGTGGCAGGCACACGCGGAAGCAGCAATACCGAGGCAGACACATGAGCAGGGGTCAGTAAAGTGGCAGGCACATGAGGCCGAATCAGTATAGCGACAGACACATGAGGCAGGGTCAGTACAGTGGCAGACACATGAGGAAGAATCAGTATAGTGACAGACACATGAGAAGGGGTCTGTCACTAGAAGCCTGTTGAGCTGTGCAGCAGTAGGTACCACACCTGTGCAACTAGGCTGTGAGCATAAGAAAGCAGTGGGTTCAGATTGTGGCAGTATGGTGAGGAGGGGACATGGCCATATCTTCAAAGAGTCTCTGAGCGGACAATAGGGACACTGAGCTTCCCTCCCAGGACTGTGAAACTATCTCTAATTCGGGAACAGTTGGGAGGTATGATATAAATACAGTATTTACTAATTTTCAACAAAATAAGTAGATAAAAGGGTAATTCCATTACCTTACTTTCGAGGGTATAAAATCAGGATGACCCAGCCACGGAGAATGGAACGGGGACTGTGCAGTTCTCTCCATTTATTGTTATATTTCCCGGGGGGTTCTAAATACTGCAGAGCTCACTTGTTCAGTTCCATCCAGATATTCTATAGCAGAGAATGGAGAGAACCATACAAGCGTGGCAAAATCTCAGAGGCCAGCTCATTTTAATTTCCTTATCTGGAAGCTAAAGTAAACAAGGAGACTTTTTCTTTATCAAATGTATCTAGTATGGGAAAAATGACCATTCATGGTAGGGTTAATTTACATGTTCAGATGGTTGATCTAGGACTGCTTTATGGTACTAGTGACATGTATAATGGTGATATCAGTCATAATCATGAATTTTTTAGGTAAATATGTACAACCTAAGCAACTGTACCTACAAAATTTTTATAAAAATCTATAGTTTGCACATGTATTATTGTGAAGATCATAATATTAACAAAGACTTTAAAATGGGTTCCATTCTTAGGAATTCGCTTATAATTAGAGATGGGCGAATTTCTCAAAAATTCAGTTCACCGACTTCGCCGCATTGTCCGACAACATTTGTTTCGGTCCGAATGACGTCGGCACGACTCGCGTTAAAAAACAGCTATTGCCAGGCTGCAGAGAGCCTGTAGGGTGCTGTAGAATGTTGTGCCATGCTTAAATATGCAGAGGGAGCTTGGTTTGGTCTTCATACAATGTGTTTTAGTATGACACGCAGATGACTGCCGCAGCTCTTAGAATCGCTTCACTCTAAAATTCCCTGTGCACTTACAGGGGCAAAACTGACCAAAAAAAAAAGCAGGAATCAGCCGAAAAGTCAGGGCACCGCCGCGGGAAGAAAAAAAAGCGCAAAGAACACAGTAGTAGGTTACTGGACCGCCACAGATCGCAACAGTAAGGGGACGATACAATACCACGCCAGGGAGGGGAATCTAAAGTAGATCCCGGGTTTTTTCCCCAAGCCCCCTAAAAGGGGGATGGACTTGCGCGGCGGATCTACCGGGTTCGTCCCCCCTGACGTGACTTGCTTGCAGTGGCAGCCGGGGTGTACAGTTACAAAATCGAAAGGGCAAACTCGGAGTCGGGGACAAGCGAAATTTCAGGACACCGGGAAAGGATGGGGGTGGCAAGATTAGGGTACACGATAAAACAACGAGGCTCAAGAAGGAGGGGACGGATTTTCCTGTCTGTAATTTTGGACAACAAAATCTCTTCTTCATACAAGAAGCCACCCAAGCCGTTTTGCAGCATTTGCTTGTAGTTCGTATTCCATTTTTACTAAATTCCATCACTAAGGATCGAATCAAAAAAACCCAAACACATTCCTTTATTTAGGGTCCCCTTTCAATTCCTATCGCTTTTCAAAAAATAGGTGTCACGCAACCTGAAAAAAAACCCCAAACCTTTTATACGTCAAATAAACAGCGTTGGAACTTTTTTAAGGTATTAATGAATAAGCTGATAGGTAGAATTGCCTTGGCCAAAAAGGTTTTCGGAACTTTTAGCAAACTGATACGGAGGTTTTCCTATAGATTTGATTTTTCCTAACCTCAGCAGCGGGAAAAAAGGGGCTCCCTTTTTTGGGACTGGTATGGGGGGTCCAAAAAGTGAAGCCAAAGTCACGTTCTGCCGGATGTGACATTCGGGGTGCACAGCCAGGGGAAATCACTGCGTGGGCCATGTCGCAAGGATTCTGAGGGGCTCCCTGCCTCCCTTCCACTGTAACTGAATGGGGCTTGGGGGGCAGTGGCACAATGACAGAGTGTGGGGCATGGGGACAGCCACAGCACAGCATAGGGCAAAATGGCACAATGACACAGTGGAAGGGGATGGCACAACAGCAGGTAGTTTGAGGCAGATGACAGTGTGGGGGTGGCCAAAAGGAGTAGGCCCCCGATGGCACAATCACACAGTATGGGGGGGCATAACATCAGGATCCAAGTGTGGGACAATGACAAATGTGGAGGCATGACAGACCACAGCAGCAGCAAGGTCAGACAGTGGCCAATGACAGAGTGTTAGGTCACAAAAGCAGCCACAGCACAGCAAGTCAAAAGTATTAAAATGACATTCGAAGGGGGGCAAAAAAAAGGAGTAGGCCCCAGATGGCCAATGACAGTGGTGTAGGGACGGCAGCAGCCCCAGCACACATGAGGTCAGAGAGTGGCACAATGATAGAGTGTGGAGGTGGGACAAAAGGATAGGCCCCAAGTGGACAAAGAAGAGTTTGGAGGGCAGGCGGAGCAACAGCAGCAGCAGAGGGGGCAGAAGGGGGGGAAAATGAATTCTGGGGGGCAAAAAAGGAGTAAGCCACAGAGTGGCACAAAACAAAGTGTGGAGGGCACGGGAGCGCCCCCAAACAGAAGCATAGGTCAGACATGGACAATGACAAAGTGTAAAAGTCACGGCAGCAGCCCACAAACATTAGGCAGACAGTGGGACAATGCCCAAATGTGGAGGTGACGTCATCGACAGCAACAGCATGAGGTCAGACAGTGGCACAAAGACACTGTGTGGAGGTCACGGCACCAGCCACAGCAGCAGCAGCAAGAGGTCATAGAGTGGAACGATGACAGAGTGTGGAGGTGGGTGGCAATATCAGTCCCTGGTAAAGATGGTGGTAAGCAGATGGAGAAACTGGCAGCAGATGTGTGGCATCAGGCGAGTGGCAGCATCAGAATAGTGGCTGAGGCAGATTCATTTCTCTAAGTTTGATTCATCTTGACAAAGGTCAGTCGTTCCACATTTCCAGTGGATAAGCGGGTTCTCTATGGGGTAACTATGGCCCCCGCCACACTGAACACTTGCTCTGATGCCACACTGCTGGCTGGGCAGCACAGCTTCTCCACTGCAAACTCGGCAAGTTGCGGCCACACATCCAGTTTGGCTGCCCAGTAGTCCAGCGGATCTTCTAACTGGGGTGGCAGAGTGCATCTGGACCCGGAGATGATGGCAAAGAAAAACAGCTCCCTTCTGCAGAGGTGGTGGAGCCTTGACTGGCTGTAATGGCATGCGTGCCATTGGGCGCTGCTGCTTCTGTGGCGGCAGGATGGACCACCACATCTGAGCCACGTTTCTCCCAGGCCACTGGATGGTGACGCTGCATGTGTTGATGCAGGACCATGGTGCCAATGTTATCTCCCTGGCCACGCTTCACTTTCTGCCCACAGATTCTACTTATTGCAAAGAACTGCCACACCGCCGAGCAGCTGATTTTACCGGCAACTGACTACTACCGGCGCTGCCTCGCTGCGCCCCTGTGCCGCTACTTTCTTGGACCTGCGAAGCGGGTTTTCTACCCCGTGGTCACTTGGCTCCCGACCTCGCACTGCTGCTACCTTGCTGACTCACGGCCACACTACCCACTTGCTGGCTGCGCCGCTGCCTGAGGCGCAAGCTGACGCACTCTTCTCCTGACGATAATGAAGCCCTTGCTTCACCTGGCTCCCAATTGCAGTCGGCTACATCATCATTGATTATTGTTTGATCTTCACTGCTGTCCTCCTTAATGGTCTTGGTATGCAGAGGCTGACTCCTCACAACATGACCTCCCATGCCACTCTCCACATCTATACTTTGCCGCCTACTGCAAGAAGCAAGGGATAATGGCCCCATTTCTTTGCTGCCAAATAGCTGCTGACTGCCCCCCTAAAATTGTTCATCCTCATTTGTATAGGGGCACTGACCCCAGACCAAAAGGGTTTAAAAATCCCCGGGCTGAGGGAAAACCGGATGGGACAGAGGCGGGTTGAGGCATTTTGAGGGGCCGTTTAAAACCCCCCCCAAAGGCCATCCCAACTGAAGTTGGGGCCCTAATGTTCCCCACCCGACTCTGGCGGGGGTTGCCCAAAGGTCTTTCGGATGACCTAGTCAACCAATAAAGAACCCATGTTTGCTGGGTCAAACAACAACGGCCGCTAGTTTAAAACCGATTGGGTTTCTGGCCCTCACCAAAATGACCCCTACGGGCGATTTTCCCCTTTAAACTGTGCTTGAACCGGGCCTTCTCCAGGAAGTTTTTTTGCCACTCCCCATTTTCCGCAATGAAGAGCCTGTCCACCTTTTTGCCCGACATACGGGTTTTTTTTCAAAAAATGTAAAAGACCCCATTTTTAAATGAAGATATCTTTTTATATGAAAAAAATTAAAACACCCCGTATTTGACTCCAAATGAACCCACAACAATTTGGGGAAACCCTTTTGGGATATAAATTTTGCCCCTTTAAACAAATGGGCAAAAAAAATTTTTACTTGTATTGGGGCAAAAAAACTCGGGTGTATTTTACTGATAAAAAGCGCAAACGGGGCCTTTTAACCTTCCGATATAAATTTTTAGGGCTAAAAGGAAAAAATTTCTTTTTTGGGCGTTGAAAAACCCCCCCCTTTTTCTTTTCCCTGACCCACAACAGCAGAAAACCTTAAATTAAACCCCTTGGTCTAAAATTGCGCAAAAGAAATGACTCCCAAAAAATTACCACTAGAAGGTTTTTTAAAACAACATGTTTTTTAACTGACCAAAAACCGAAAAACATTAATTAACCTTCGGATAAAAACTATGCTACGGGCAAAATGTTTCTTTTACTGACTACAAACCCCAAAGACTTTTTTTTAAATAGCCCTTGGATATAAATTGAAACAAAAGACAAAGCAGCCAAAAATTAACTGGTTTTTGGTTGTAAAAACGCGTTTCTTTAACTGAATTCAACAGCAACAACAGCTTAGAAAACCCCTTGGATTTTCCCAATGACTTCCAAAAAACTGGCAATAGCATTAAAATGTAAAACAGCTAAATTTGGACGGACACTGGACTTAAAATTCCAATACCCCAAAAAAATCAAAAATTAAAAAGAAACAAAGCATCCTTGAGAAAAGTGGAAAAAGCCCCCAAAAAATTTTGTTTGTATAAAAAAGGTCATTCTTTTGGTTTTAGATCTTAATACTGGCTGCAGCGCTACAACACAGCACAGAGAGGGGAATGTTAAACTGTAGCGTCGGTCTGGATATAAAAAGTCCCCGGTGACTCACAAAATCCCGCCGGGTCTCTGATTGGCTTCATCTCTGCACATGTCATTTCCATTTTCCCGCCAAATCACCCCAAACTTCGACTTTTTTCAGAATTTCTAGTTTTCCTGAAACTAAAAAGAATTTCCCCTTCGTTAGAATCGAGCCCCAAACCCACTTAAAGCTTATTAACCCCTTCTCTCTAACAATTACTTTTTTGGGCAAATAAGAAAAAATTTTAAAATACAGTAAAAGTCTAAAAGATAACATTTTTTCAGAATAAAACTTTAAAAAAGTTAAATTTGTATACCCGAAGGAAATAAGGGGAAAAAGGGACTTAACAAAAACTTTTTTCTATCTGTTTGTTTAAATGCTTTAAAATTTTTAGGGAGTTTTAAATTTTAATTAGAAACTCAACACAAGAACAAAGGGCACAATCTTAATTAGTTCACGGAGAGCTCAAAACGAATGTCAAAAAATATTATTTTACTGAAAGAGCAGAAGATTAGAAAAAAACTTCCAATAGATTTTGTTGGAAAATCAACAGTAAGTAAATGTATTCTACATTGGACTTACATGTATCTATTCTTAGTTGGAAAAACAAAGGAAAAATTATTAGAGCAAGATGAAGGGACCATGTGGTCTTTTTCTACAATTTTTACAATTCATCCTCTATGCTTCTTTCTGTTTTTTCTACCAGGTAACCAAACTTCACTTAAAGTTTAATTACAGAATTTCTTTTCATTAAACAATACTCCTGAAACTAATACATTTAAACCTATTGGATCCTCAAGTAAGCATACATGAAAGGACACCTTAATATAAAAATGTAGAACTTATCATTGATAACAGTGACACAAAAATCTAACAAAAATGTTGAAGATCTTAGAGGCATAGAGTATATTGGTGAAACATCAACATCTTCCATTTACATTCAATGAACTAGAAACAATGGACAACATCTAGGAATCTGCATGCGCCATTTTTGTAACTTGACACCAACATACCAGTCCTAAATGGATATAGAGGAATGTTTAATATGACAGTATAAGTGAAATTGTTTTGTGGAAAACGTTGTATGGCAGTTATGTACCAAATTTTGCGCATTAAAATGTGTCATCAGGCACCAAGTTTGGCCGTGCACCTGTTCATACATCTATAGAACCAGCAATATATGTTAAAAAAAAAAACAGCGAAGGCGAATTCATAAATGTCGTCCAATATCTTTTCTCTTTCATAGATTTGAGCACAACATGGATAAATAATGTTTGACATTCTGCAGCCTAAATAAATCCACTCTTTTGTGGCAGATAGTTTGAACGCTCCCTGACTCAAACCCACAATCTCATTCATAACCTTTCAAAACAATTTACACTAAATTATAACCAGGGGCATAGCTAAGGGCTCATGGGCCTAGGTGCAAGAAGTTACCCTGCCCCCTATCTCCCAACACAAACAAAAGACAATAATGTTAAGGTGGGTTCACACGATGTCTCTATGTACATTTGTGGGATCTGCCGAGGTTCTTGGAAAAAAAGTACCCTGGTAAATACTGTAACATGGCTGCAACGGCCGTGTAAGGCTTTGTCTCCACTGCATCGGACATAAAACGGCTGAAAATGACCGTTTTTTCTCTGATGCAGGGCCATGGTTGTCACGTTTTGTGCAAAAACCGCGGTCGCTTCTCGTTTTTTTTTGACATCGCCCATACAATTATATTGTATGGGAAGACAGCAAGAAAACAAAATGTGCCGGCGTATTATACATCATGTTGTATAATACGCCCTCGCCGAAAGACGAGCAGAGGAAAGACGAGCTGTGGAGACTGCAGCTTGTCTTTTCTGTTGCCACCTATGGGGCTGCAACAACGATCGCATTTTCGACGCTTTCAAAAAACTAAAAGAGCTGAAAATATGATAATAAAGCTAACACTAACATGCTCGACATTCCTGGCAGCCTGTATGGTCTCTCGACTCCTGGCATGGTGAGGGAGCGGAAGAACTGAGGTGCGTGCCGGCCCTTAAGAAAAGCTGCGTGTTGCTGAGTCTCTGACCTAGTGATACATTCAGCAAGCAGAGGAGTGTGGCGAGGGGGCCTGCGGGGCCCCCCTGGCTCAGGGGCCCGGTCGTAATTGTGACCACTGCGACCCCTGTAGCTATGCCACTGATTATAACCCCCAACGCACACATTAGTAATTGCTAATTCTTTTTTCATAGCCTTCCAGAGGACTAAAATAAAACACCATCACTGGCAGATAATGATAAATGTTACTTCTTAAGCAAAGCACATCTCCTCCGCATTATCTATTCAGTTACCTCAACTTAACCCCTTAACCCCATTTTTTTTGGGTGACACGTTCGTTTTTCCCTCCTCGCCTTCTGAAAGCCATAACTTTTTTTTTATCCTACATTAGACACATGAGGGCTTTTATTTTGCGGGACAATGATGTACTTTCTAATGGTGTTATTCACTATACTATAGAATATACTGGTAAACGCAAAAAAATTCCAAGTGGGACAAAGTGTGAAAAAAAAAGTATTTTCGCAATGGTTTCGGGGGTTTTGCTTTTACGGCGATTCAATCTTCGGTAAATATAATGTGTTATCTGTATTCTACAGGTTGTTACGCATCCGGCAATACCAAACATGTAGGGTTTCCGTTATGTTTTGGTACCATAAAAAAATTCCAAACATTTTCTATTTTTGAAATTTGCGCCACGGCACCATTTTGTGCGACCAATAACTTTTTTGTACTAACACCTATGGATGTCAGTGAGGGGGCATTTTTTGCGGGCTGAAGTGTACTTTTTATCGCTAGCAGATTGGAATGCATGCAACTTTTTTGATCAGTTTTATTCCATTTTTTGAGTGACGTAAAATGACCAAAAACCCAATTTTGGCATTTGGAAGTTTTTTTCTTCTATGGTGTTCAGCATACGGGATAAATGATGTTATATTTTTATAGATCGGACGTGGCGATACCAAATATGTGTAACTTTTTAATTATTTTAATGATTTTATTTGTAAAATGGGGAAAGGGGGGTGATTTGAACTTTTAATACTTTTTTTTTGTACTTTAAAACTTTATTTATTTATTTTTTTACTGTAACATTTAGTCCCCCTATGGTGCTTGACCACTAGGGGGCGCGATTGTTAATACAACCTAATGCATTGCATAGGCAATGCATTAGGGTGTACAAAGATGGCGGTTTCCCCACTTCCTGTCTGCGGACGGAAGTGGGGCAAACCGGCCAGGGTAAGTGACGGGAGCCTTCACAAGGCTCCCCACCACCATGCCCGGTCATCGGATCGGCGCAGCATAGCTGTGCCAGTGCCGATAACCGTAATGATCGGTGCGCGGCACCGATCGGCTTTCATTCAGACGCCGAGGCCATCTTTTCCGCCGGTGTTTCTGAGGTGGTTGAGGTTTAAACAGCGCCAGCGGGCGGAGCCACCCGCCGGCGCTGTTACTGCCGGGTGTTAGCCCAAGGTCGTTAAGGGGTTAATGTGCCAATTTAGAAACTTTCAATCTTAAAATAAATAAATAAATTCCAGGTCCTGATGGATACACATAAAGTATAAATAATTTTATTGTTTAAAAAAATCTTCCTCTGCCATTACTTATATATGAAAGTTATATTTTATATAAAAACACCGGTTCTCCCCTCCCAAAAGAATAAAGCTTAAAGCCAGAATTCTTAAAATTCCATAAACAGGTAAAATGTCATCCCAGGTAACCAATTACTGTCTGATTTTTCTTAATCTTAACCACAGTGTTTGCACAAAAATCGTTTCCTTCAGAGTTCAAAATATCCTTCCTGAAATTATTCTCATTTCTGATAAAGCTAGATTTATTAGGGCCAGACAAGCCCCACATGACAAATATAATTTTATAAACCTAATCAGTTGGGCTGAAACTTAACAGATTCCCTCTTTACTTTGGATGCAAAGAAGGCATTTGTTCGGGTCAGTTGGGGCTATATTTTGTTCCTGGAAACCCTAGGCTTCTCAGGTTCAATGCTGACTTCACTTAAGAGCTTGTCCCCACGGCAAGATTTTTTGGGTGGTTTTTCAGATGGTTTGTGGCTTTAGAAACTGTCTGAAAAGCAACAAGCAATGCTCCCCATAGACTTTAATAGAAAATCTGTTCCTCAGTCCCCACTGAACGGTTTATCCGCCGCATGATTTAAAACATGTTTGAATGTGAAGGGGGACGGCATGAAACTGCAAACCGCGGTTTCCCTACGTGCCAAAAAAAGACTAAATACTGGTCGGAAAATCCAACTGGTGTTTTGTCAGTGCTGTGGGAACATAGCCTAAAAAACTATTCAAATTCCTCTGCTTAAGTCCATGCCAATTCTTTCTAGACTTTTCTCTACTACTAATGGAATGAAACAGAAATGCATAACAGATGGCAACTCCACACAAATAATTGATCTTTTGTGAATGACATCATAATCATTTTAATAATTTAAATCTTTACAATTCACATATGACACCCTAAATGTGTTTACTTGCATTTCATGTTAGAAAATCAATTAATCTAAATCTGAGATACTTGGCCTTGAAATTCTACCAGACTTGCAATTGAACATCAAATCCCTTCTTTTTTCTTGGCAAGACACCTTAGTGTTGTTTCTGGGGCATAAAATGACATATTTACTAAGGCTACTGTCTGATTACAGCTCTAAATGGTAATTTCCAAAATATATCAGAAATACATTATGAGACAGCTAACCAAAATCCTATATCATATACAATCCCTGCCTATCCCTATCCCAATATATGGATTCCATGAATTTTATTTCTATATAAATAACTTCTCCTGAGTTAATAAATATCAAATAATTACTTCTAAAATAATGACATGTAATAGTATTATTTTGTGGCCTAGATCTTCCAAATTTACTTTGCATATGATTAACTGTAAGATCCAACCATTAATTATGAACATTCAACTTATAAAATATCTTATTAGTAGAGTACATGCAGTGATTGGCTGTCTAGAAGCACCGCGCTACATTACAGTGAGGTACCACATGTCCTATAGTGCTCTTTACATATGTCAGGATGAGCGGCTCTTTTGGGTACTAGGCCAGAGCAGCTCTGTTTTCTTTTTTTGGTGCATTGTGTATTAAGTCAATGATTCAAAACAGCCTATCCTTATCAAAGAAAGTAATTTTCAGCTTCCAACAGGTTTTTCTGTTATATGTAAGTATTTACTTTATCTGTATTACTTCTCTGCTTAATTTTCTATAATCTTTATTTTTTATGTTTTTTGACATTTCTGAGGTTTCAGTGCAAATTAACGGTTAAATATACAGTATATATATAAATATACAGTTGAAACCAGAAGTTTACATACATTATATAAAAAGACACATATGCATGTTTTTCTCACTATCTGATATGAAATCTGAATAAACCTTACCCATTTTAGGTCAACTAGGATTACCAAAATTATTTGCATTTGCCAAATGCCAGAATCATGAGAGAGAAAAAATTTTAAGGCATTTTTATTACTTTCTGCATAGTCAAAAGTTTACATATATTTCATTAGTATTTGATAGCATTGCCATTAAACTGTATAACTTGGGTCAAATGTTTTGGATATCCTTCCACAAGCTTCTCACAATAGATAATAGGAATTTTTGGCCCATTCCTCCTGACAGAACTGGTGTAACTGAGCCATGTTTGCAGGTCGCCTTGCTCGCACCTGCTTTTCAGCTTTGCCCATACATATTCAATAGGACTAAGATCAGGGCTCTGTGATGGGCTCTCCAAAACATTGACTTGGTTATCCTTAAGCCACTGTGTAACCAGTTTGGCAGTATGCTTTGGGTCATTGTCCATTTCGAAGACCCATTTCCGTCCAAGCTTTAACTTTCTGGCTGATGTCTTGAGATGTTGCTTCGGTATTGCCACATAATCCTCTTTCGTCATGATGCCATGATGTCTATTTTGTGAAGTGCACCAGTCCCTCCTGCAGTAAAACAACCCCACAACATAATGCTGCCAACCCCCATGTGTTCACAGTTGGGATGGAGTTCTTAGGCTTCCAAGTTTCTCTCTTTTTCCTCAAAACATAACGATGGTCATTATGCCAAACAGTTCAATTTTTGTTTTGTCACAGGACATATCTCCAAAAATGTGGGTCTTTGTTCCTGTGTGCATTTACAAACAATAGTGTGGCTTTTATATGTTTCTTTTGGAGTAATGGCTTCTTCCCGGCAGAATGGCCTTTCAGCGTATGTCGATACAATACTCTTTTCATGGAGGATAATGACACAATCTTACTTGCTTCTGCCAGCATCTTCACAAGGACTTTTGCTTTTGTTCTATGCATATTAGAGATGGGCAAATTTTTCAAAAATTCGGTTCGCTCACTTCGCCGAATTTCCCGACAAAAATAACTTCGGTCAAAATTACTTTGGGATGAATCACGTTAAAAAACAGCTATTTCCAGGCTGCACAGAGCCTGCAGGGTGCTGTAGAACATTGTGCCATGCTTAAATATGCAGAGGGAGCTTGGTATGGTCTTCATACAATGTTGTGTTTTAGTATGACACGCACATGACTGCCGCCGCTCTTAGAATCGCTTCGCTATAAAATTCCCTGGGCCCTTAAAAGGGCAAAAAAGACCAAAAAAAGAAAGGGGGAATGTAGCCTGATAAAGTCAAGGCAGCAACAGCTGGAAAAAAACAAGCTGAGGGCTCAGGTGGCCACATCAGTGACAGAGAATGGAGGTGACGGCGGCAGCCACAGCAGCATGAGGTCAGAAAGTGGCACAATGACATTCTGGAGGTGGAAAAAACAGGAGTAGGCCAAAGAGTGGCACAATGATACAGTGTGGAGTTGACGGCATCAACAGCAGCAGCAGCATGAGGTTAGACAGTGGCACAATGACATTCTGGAGGTGGCAAAAACCTATTCTGAATAGGTCAAAGAGTGGCACAATGATACAGTGTGTAGGTCACGGCAGCAGCCACAGCAGCAGCATGAGGTCAGACAGTGGCACAATGACAGAGTGTGTAGGTCAAGGCAGCAGCGACAGCAGCAGCGTGAGGTCGGGACAGGGGCACAATGACACAGTGTGTAGGTCACGGCAGCAGCAGCATGAGGTCAGACAGTGGCACAATGACATTCTGGAGGTGGCAACAGTAGTAGGCCAGGCACAATGACACAGTGTGGAGGTCACAGCAGCAGCATCATGAGGTCAGACAGTGGCACAATGACATTCTGGAGGTGGCACCAACAGGAGTAGGCCACAGAGTGGCACAATGACAGAGAGTGGAGGTGATGGCGGCAGCAGCATGAGGTCAGAGAGTGGCACAATGACACAGTGTGGAGGGCACGGCAGCAGCCATAGCAGCAGTATGAGGTCAGGCAGTGGCACAATGACATTCTGGAGGTGGCAAAACAGTAGTAGGCCACAGAGTGGCAGAATGATAGAGAGCGGAGGTCACAGCAGCAGCAGCAGCATGAGGTCAGACAGTGGTCAGAAATGACATTCTGGAGGTGGCAAAAACTGGAGTAGGCCACAGAGTTGCACAATGACAGAGAGTGGAGGTGACGGCGGCAGGAGCAACAGCATGAGGTCAGAGAGTGTCACAATGACAGAGAGTGTGGATGTCACGGTACCAGCAACAGCAGCAGCAGCATGAGGTCAGAAAGTGGCACAATAACAGAGGTTGGAGGTGGGTGACAATACCAGTCCCTGGTAAAGATGGTTGGTGGAAGATGGAGAAACTGTCAGCAATTTGGCATCAGCGGTGGCAGCATCAAAAGTCCTGAGGCAGGAAGTTGAAACCCAGACTCATTCTCACAGTTTGGGTGAGCCCCCATGCTGATGTATCTGTAAGCTAAAGGCATTGGGTGTGTGGAAATCCTGCGACACCCTGATTCATCTTGACAAAGGTCAGTCCACATTTCCCGTGGACAAGCGGGTTCTCCTTGGGGTAACGATGGCCCCCGCCGCACTGAATACCCGCTCTGATGCCACACTACTGGCCGGGCAGGACAGCTTCTCCACTGCAAACTCGGCAGGTTGCGGCCACACATCCAGTTTTGGCTGCCCAGTAGTCCAGCGGATCTTCTAACTGGATGGCAGTCTGTCAAGTGCCACCACCTGTTGGATCAGGGACTGCTCCAGGTCCTGCTGCTGCTGCTGGCAACTGCCATCCTCACTAGGCGGGTGAAGGAAGCTGCTCATCAGTGACTCCAGACTTAGGTTGCTGCTGATGGAGCTGGTACTGCTCCTACCACCACACCTTCCCCCAGCAGCCTCGGCAGTAGTATATGAGCGCTGAAGAACCCCCGGTCAGACCTGTCAGAGGAGTGACGATGCCGCACATAGGCAGCGGCCAACTGACTACGGAGGATTTCCCTGTAGGATTTTCGGTTTGTCCTCCCTCTCAATAGCTGGGGAAAAAGGCCACCATTTTGTACCGGTAGCGAGGGTCCAATAGGGTGGAGAGCCAGAAGTCATTCCTCTGCCGGATGCTGACTATTCGGCTGTCACTAGCCAGGCAAATCAGCATGCTGCGGGCCATCTGCACAAGTGACTCCGAGGGGCTCCCTGCCTCCATCTCCACTGTATACTGCCACGGTGCTTGCGGGTCATCTGCCTCGTCTTCTTCATCTCCATCTTCCTCCTCCAGCTCCTCCTGCTCCTCCTCTCTTGTCACCTGGGTAGAAAATCCACTCATTTCACCAGACAATGCTTCTGCTTCTCCATTTCGGTCCTCACCGGACTCATGTGGCCGCGAGATGTAGTCGCCACATCTCCAGTCCCCTGCCCAGACAGATTTTTCAGCATCTGTTTCAGGGCATGAAGCAGTGGAATGACGTTATTCATCCCGTAGTTCTGGCGACTGACTAATAACGTGGCCTCCTCGAATGGCCTCAACAAAGGCAGGTGTCACGCATGATCTGCCACTGGCTGAAATCAAAGTTACACAGGGGAGTACTCCCATCCGCCTGGGTCATTAAAATATCGTTAATGGCCTTTCTCTGTTCATACAGTCGGTCCAACATGTGCAGGCTGGAATTCCAACAGGTGGAAACATCGCTAATCAGAGTGTGTTGGGGGAGGCAGTTCTGCCACTGCAACTCGAGGAGGGTGATCCTGGCTTTGTAGGAATGGATGAAGTGCATGCACCGTTTCCTGGCCATTTTCAGTATCTTCTGAAGATCGGTGAAAGACTTCAGGAACCTTTTCACAACCAGATTGAACACATGCGCCATGCAGGGTGCATGGACCATCCCTCCTCGGTGCAGCGCGGACACCATGTTCCTCCCATTGTCCGTCACCATGGTTCCGATTTGCAGTTGGCGCGGAGAAAGCCACACATTGATTTCTTGCTGCATGATGCGGAGCAGTTCCTCCCCTGTGTGACTTTGGTCGCCAAGGCAAGCCAGGTGTAGAACTGCGTGACACCACTGTACCCTACACATGTGGTATGATGGAGCAGTACTTGAGGAGGCTGAGATGGTCGTGGTGGTGGAGGAGGAGGAGGCGGATATTGGCGCAGGAGCCGCAGTTTGACAACGTGGAGGAGAAAGCGGCGTCTCCTGTCCAAGTTGTTGGTGTGCCTGGGCCGGAAGCACATTCACTCAGAGGGCCGTAAAGGACATTTAATGGCCCTGACCGTAGTTACAGCTACAGATGTCCGTGCTGCCGTGCACCTTGGAACAAACCGATAAGCTCAAGGACTGGCCCACTTTCTGTTCTACATATGTATGAAGTGCTGGTACTGCCTTTTTGGAAAAGAAATTACGGCTTGGAACTCTCCATCTCGGCTCGGCACAAGCCATTAGTTCTCTGAATGGTGCAGCGTCCACCATTTGGAAAGGGAGGGACTGCAGCACCAACAACTTGGACAGGAGCACGGTCAGCTGCTGCACCTTAGGATGGTTGGAGGCATACTGTTGTCTCTTTGCAATCGCCTAGCTGAACGACTGCTGCGCCATGAGTAGCGAGGAGCAGTATCATCTGGACCGGGAGATGATGTCAAAGAGAAACAGCTCCCTTCTGCAGAGGTGGTGGAGCCTTGACTGGCTGCAATGGCATGCGTGCCACTGGCCGCTGCTGCTGCTGTTGCTGCGGCGGCTGGATGGACCACCACATCTGAGCCACGTTTCTCCCAGGCCACCGGATGGTGACGCTGCATGTGTTGACGCAGGGCCGTGGTGCCAACGTTAGCTCCCTGGCCACGCTTCACTTTCTGCCCACAGATTCTACATATACCCAGATTCGGCTCCTCCGGTGTCTTAGCAAAGAACTGCCACACCGCTGAGTATCGGATTTTACCACCAACGCTCCGCACTGAGTGACTACTACCACCGCTGCCTCGCTGAGCCCCTGTGCCGCTACTTTCTTGGACCTGCGAAGCGGGTTTTTTACCCCGTGGCCGCTTGGCTCCCGACCTCACACTGCTGCTACCCTGCTGACTCACGGCCACACAACCCACTTGCTGGCTGCGCCGCTGCCTGACGCACAAGCTGGCACCCTCTTCTCCTGACTATGATGAAGCCCTTGCCTCACCCGGCTCCCAAGTGCGGTCGGCTACATCATCATCTATTTGTGTTTCATCGTCACTGTTGTCCTCATCACCAGTCTTGGTATGCAGAGTCTGACCCCTCACAACATGACCTCCCATGCCACTCTGAACATCTATACTTTGCCGCCTACTGCAAGAAGCAGGGGATATTGGCCCCATTTCTTCGCTGCCAAGTAGCTGCTAACTGCCCTCAAATTGTTCATCCTGGCTATATAGTGGCGCTGAGCCCAGACCACATAGTAGATCTCTGGCTGAGGGAACCGGATGGGACAGAGGCGGGTTGAGGACAGGTGAGGGCTGCTGACCCGCTCCCGGGCCATGCCAACTAAGGGTTGTATCTGACGTTCCCACCGACTCTTGGCTAGGGGTGTCAGATGTCATCTGGGAGGAAGTGGATGACCTAGTCAACCAATCAAGAACCATTGGGTTGCTAGTCAGCACACGGCCGCTAGATGACAGCGGCAGTTGTGACCTCACCGAGTGACCCCTGCTGCGACGTCCACTTGCTGTGCTGTGACCTGGGCCTGGAATTTTTGTGCCTCTGCCACTCGCAGGTGAAGAGCCTCCCACCTCTCTGTCTGACATACTGTTTGTTCTAAAATGTACAACTGCAGAAAAACACTTAGTTAACCCTTGGATGTAAATTGCGCAAAAGAATTGAGCAGCGAAAAACTACCAGCTTTGTAGCGTTTTACAATGGTGTCTATTTTACGATACACAACAAGAGAAAAACTTGTAATTAACCTTCGCCTGTGAATTATGCTACAGGAAAAATGTATTTTTTGGCGGTGAAAAAGACGGTTTCTTTTAGTCACCACAACAGCAGAACAACGCTTAATTAACCCCTGGATGTAAATTGCACAAAAGAATTGAGCAACCAAAAACTACAAGCTTTGTAGCGTGTTACAATGGCGTGTTTTTTATGCTAAACAACAAGAGAAAAAATTGTAATTAACCTTCGCTTGTGAATTATGCTACAGGAAAAATGTATTTTTTGGCGGTGAAATAAATGTTTTCTTTTAGTCACCACAGCAGCAGAACAACGCTTAATTAACCCCTGGATGTAAATTGCGCAAAAGAATTGAGCAACCAAAAACTACGAGCTTTGTAGCGTGTTACAATGGTTTGTATTTTACGCTACACAAAAAGAGTAAAACTTGTAATTAACCTTCGCTTGTGAATAATGCTACAGGAAAATTTATTTTTTGGCGGTGAAATAAACATTTTCTTTTAGTCACCACAGCAGCAGAACAACGCTTAATTAACCCCTGGATGTAAATTGCGCAAAAGAATTGAGCAGGCAAAAATGAAGTGGTATTTGTATGGTAAAAATGCTGTTTCTTTAAATAAATACAACAGGAACAGGCTTAGATCACCCTTGGATATTCAATGTGCTGTGAGCAGATAGCATTAAAATGTATATGCAGCTGCACTGGACACACACTGGACTTCAGATCCAATACCCCACAAAATCAGAAATAGAACGTGAAGAGAAGCAGTCTCTGAGACAAGATGAGACACCCTCCAAAAATCGCTGTATAAAAATTATTTCTTTAGTATCAGCTATAATAAGCAGCCGTGGCAGCACCTTCCCTAGTCAGTACAGTGAGAGCGGTATGAGCTCCCAGCGTCGCGCCCGGACTTATATAGTGCAGTGACGTCACAGACTCCCGCCGGTCTCTGATTGGCTTTATCTCTGCACATGTCATGTAGGCTATGCCCTTCTTCCTTCCAGAGTGCTTTGCCCCATGTAACGCCATGTGCTCGCAGCCATTTTATCAATCAAAAGCACACTTCGTTCACCTGAAGTACCCCAAACTTTGACTTCGTTCAGAACCGAAGTTTTCCTGAAATTCTAAACGAATTCCACTTCGTTAGAATTAATTCGCCCATCTCTAATGCACATGTTGGACCAAAAAGCGTTTTCAATTGTGAGACACAGAACCAATCTCCTTCCTGATCGGTATGATGGCTGGACATTCCCATCTTGTTTGTATTTGCGTATAATTGTTTGTACAGATGAACAAGGCACCTTCAGGTATCTGGAAATTGCTCCCAAGGATGAACCAGACTTGTGCAAGTCCACAATTCTCTGCCTGATATCATGGCTCATTTCTTTAGACTTTCCCATAATGTTACACACAGAAGCAACGTGTTTCTGGTGTGCTTTAATAAATAAATCCACAGGTGTGTCTCTAATTAAATCAGATGTTGCCAATAAACCTATCAGAGGCTTCCAAAGACATGAAATCATCATATGGGCTGTCCCAAATTGTTTAAAGGCATAGCAATCCTAGTGTATGTAAAGTTTTGACTTTGCAGAAAGTAATACAAATGCCTTAAAAAATGTAAGATAGTGAGAAAAACATGCATATGTGTCTTTTATTATTGTGTATGTAAACTTCTGGTTTCAACTGTATATCTTTCTTATATATAATCTCAATAAAGATGTTGAAATAATACAGCCTTATAGCCTCATTCATGCTTTTCCTACTCAGATGTGGCTTTTGAAGACTGTATAAACAAATGTGAGACTTAAAAATGGCGCTCCCATCTCATCAACATTTTCTGGTATCTGAGGATTCTGATCACAGTAAAAATGACTGTGATGTGTTCAAAATAGATATTTTCTACAATAATTTTGGTAGAAAGAAATAGTGTTTCATTTTCTAAAAGTCTAATGCAAATGCCTTTTGAAAGACGTCTAAAGAAAATGAAAAATGCTGGTTGTTCAAGACAAATATAGAAACAAAAAGATTAGATTTTCACATATATTTCTCTATTCATAAACATATTCAGACAATCATTTCAAATGAATTATATCAGGCTGCATTTTAAGCATAGAATGCTATTTTGAAGTATTAGTTTTGATACAAAAAAAAAACAGTAATACATCTGTTTATTCAAGGTCACTGTATTTCAAACTAAAACTGTGCACTATAATTTTTCAACTAAAATACATGTTATGCACAGTGTATGTAATGTATGCAATAAATCAATGTGTGAGTAATTTGACTTAAGGTGGAGTGTATAAATCAAAGCTATTTATAAAGGGGTTGTAGACATGAAACAAACAAAGCAATGACACTGTTGTATAGGGTTAAAGCTCCCTTTTTTTTATTTCTAAAAAGCCTTAAAATTCCAGTATAATTTATTGGGCAGTATATTTTATTGGGCTTTCATCTGATTTTTATCAATTAGTTTCTAACTACAAATTATTGTTACGTTTATTGAAATATAACACTGCAAACAATAAATAAAACATAGTTCGATTTTCTGAGAAAGATTCCAGAAAATGCCCTTGTTTTAAACAGAATAAAGTAACTTTATGTCTGTGAAAACATTTACATTAACGAAATTAATTCTATTTAATGATTTGTCATGAGCATGTTATAGAGCTATGTACAGTAGTAACAATTTCTCTATATCTGAATTGCTAGTCCCTTGTGATAATTTGTCCTGCCAGCTTTATTAACTGTGTTTTTAAGTGTTTCTTTTAGGCAAATCACAGTGCCAACATTTTATTTGGAAGCAATAACCACCACAGTGATTTAAACTTCAAACCCCTATGCGCTGCTTAACTGCTTACTGCTACAGTCTCTTCTAAAGACTTAGAACACATTAAAGTGAAGAGTATCTCAAGACACAGCAAGATGTGTTTCATCACTGTACTCTCTTCTAAAAATAAATAGAAGAAGTCATCTTCCAGCGGGGGACCCAGATGTGCACCTGTACATAAAAGTGAGAAAACTACTCAAGAAATGTGTAATGCAAATATTTTAAAATATATTTATTTTTTTTTGTTTCAGAAGCCAGTGGTCTGGGCATCTATGTAACAATCATCCTCAAAAACAGTCCAAAAGCAAAGTAAACAAATCATAGGATCCCACATTATCAATGTCTGGCTGATTTGAATTATTGTTAGACTGCTGGAATAGTGATAGTCAAATCCTACAGGTTTTAGAAATGGCTTTTCTAATTTCACATACAAAAAAAAAACACTTAGGGCCACATGTACGAAAACTGTCTAGGTCTAAAAGTTACTTTGTTGCCCATTGCAGCCAATCACAGCGCCCATTTAATTTCATATGGTGCTCTGGAAAAATGAAAGGGGCGCTCTGATTGGTTGCTATGAGCAACAAGCTGAATTTTAGATCTTGACAGTTTACATACATGTGGCCCTTAGACTGTGTTTACATGGCATTATGCCATCTGTTGGTGGTAGCCATGTGGGGACGTACCCCAAAAAATCACCCTATCTGATACTGCGATGTTGCTGCTGCCACCCCATAGAAATCATTAGAACAAACATGGTGCTATTTGGAGTACATTTACTCTATTTCCCAGCTGTATGTGGCTTATGTGCAGGATTCAGAACCATGATATTAGAAATCAATAGAACAAATGTAGTCCTATTTTAGCTGGCAATATAACCTAAGGGGGACATGTATGAAACTGGCGTGACTCGCCAGTTCTACCTCTGTTTTTAATGGTATACGATACGATAGTATGTTTGAAAGTTTGAACAAACAAACCTCACTAGCTTCCGAGTCCAGGGAATAAAAAAAAATTGTCGTTATATTAAAAAATTCAAAATGTAATAGAAAAAAATTATTAAAACTAAATCATGGATACATAGCATTATAAATCATACTCACATGGCGATATACATGTATATCTGGCCGACACATTTTGGATAACTTAAGCCTTAGTCGTGAAAGTGTCTCACAGCACTTTATAAATGTGTCCCGTTCTATGACAAAAGTAGTCTCAGCCATGCCACTTTGAAACTGGTATAAATTTGTATCACAGTTTCGCATCAAACTTTGCTCATTTTTGATAAATTTTTGGCGCATTGTACAACTCGTCCCTGCATTCAAAATTGTCATGTCTGGCTCAGATAGTGCCAAGTTTTGGAGTAGGACAGTTCATAAATCTATAGAACAGGGTTATGACAGTTTGTTTGGCTCAAAGCACGGCAAAAATATGGTGCAGTCTCGTTCATACACACCGCCCTTAATGTGTGGAATGGAAAAGCATGGTGGACCACACTTTAGGGTCCCACAGGGAAAGTGTGTACATTTGGCAAATAGAGAAAATGTAGTATAAGTAGGACTATATTTGTTCTGCTGATTTCCATGGGTGGCAGTGGCAACATCGCAATATCAGTCTTTATAAGTACAGTATAAGAGCACTTTTTTCACCGTCCCCAGATGGATGCAGCCAACAGATAATACAGCATAATACTATATGAACCTAGCCTACGTGTATTTTCTAGAGGGGACAGGTTATATGAAAAAGAGAGGGGATTTGGACATACTTGCCACCTCTCCAGCAACATCAAGGAAACTTATTGGAATAAGAGAGTCAATCTGGAAGAGTTGCTTAGTCTCTTGAGCACTAGGACCACTCCAGCTTCCAACTGCTATTTCATTTGGTGCACAAATAATGCATCTATGGATACTCACATGATGCCCTGACACATGCAAGAAGAGTTTCACTGCTGAGCCAGATTATATAGTTTTAGTACAGTGGCATGAATATCCATTCTGTATCATTGCATAAATAAAGGAACATAGAAAGGCTTAGTGACAACTGCGGTGGGGAATGTGATATCACCTAACTTTCCAGCGTACTGGATGGGTGTAATAAAACTGTTCTGTGTGCAGGCCCGAGTGGGTGATGTTATAACACCTACAGTAGTTATCATTCAGCTTTCTTATGTTCCTAAATGATGTGCTCATACACAGTAAAGGTGTTGCAAAGTGATGTGTCGTATTAAAAATGGATAAGTCACAAAACAAGTATGGCTTATTTTTTAAAAGAAATTACCATGGTGTGCAAAGCACATTACATTACAGGTTTCCCCTAAAAAAGTATTCAAAAGTTAATAAGTATGACTCTGGGTAACAGGCTGTGACAGAGTTCATCATGGTTAGATAGAAAATATATACGAGATGGATCCAATCAAAGAATCAAAGGGTAAGTTAGCACCTTTGATCAGTGGTGACCTCACCTGTAGTTATGTTCAGTGCTAATTATTATCACTGAACAAAAACACAAATGCTTTTTATTAAAAAAAAAAAGTGCACAGTTTTATACACAATTTTCCAAATGTGTTTTTTAATGCACTGCAAGGATACTTTAGATAAACATACTGTATTTTTTTTTTTATTGCTCTCTAAATGAATTCGAATTGAATAGAGTCTAATAAAAACATCTGTTCAGCAGTCCACACTGAACATACAGTAATTTCTGCCGAATGGTTTTTTACATACCCTTCGGACTGAAAAACTTACAACATGCTTAATTTACTGCCCGGTTTTCGGACGGAAGGTGTGCAATTTAATGGTTATGGGGACGAGTGAATTCACAGATTGCAGACAGTCTTGTCCCCCAAAACCATGCAAAAGATGATAAAATACCTCCTGAATTCTTAAACAGAATCTGACTGACATTTTACATATGCCGTGTGGATGTACGCTTACAGTCCTGCTGAACAAACACATTTAGAGGTAATACCATTATCAAAATATTATGATTTTGAAGCTCACCTTCTAAAAATATTGAAGAAAGTAGCCATCAACATAGCAGAGGGTACGGAAAGAAGCAGTGTTAACTGAAACTGGGATACAAAGAAGTCCTCTTCTTAAATTGTGTTGCAATTGTGTATTCATTAATTGCCAGCAAAATAAATGGTAACTTTCTTGTAATCTAAATACTGGTAAATAGCCAGGTCTCCCCCCCCCCCCTATCCCGGTCTGCTTCAGCTTTCTACTCTCCCTACTCCCCCTCTGTCACATACACACCACTGCTCATGACCCCTCTTCTGTCACATACACACCACTGCTCTTGCCCCTTCCTCATACAGGCTGCTGCTCTAGCCCCCTCCTCTGTCACATATAGACTGGTGCTATATCCCCCTCCTTTATCACATAAAGACTATAGTTTAAACCTCCTTCTCTGTCACATATAGACCACTGTTCATGGCCTCCTCCTCTCTCACATTTTGACTATAGCTTATGCCCCCTCATTTGTCATACATAGACCCGGCCCCCTTCTCTGTCACATAGAGACTGGGGATGTAACCCCTTCCTCTGTCACATATAGACCACTGCTCCAGCCCTTTCCTGACACATATAGACTACTGCTAATATCTCTTCTGTCACATATAGACCACTGATCATGTCCTCACCTTTTCCACAAATGAACCACTGTTCAGTCACATATTTAATGCTTATAACCCAAAACTTACAGAGTGCTACTCATTTTCACATAACCACTGCTGCTGTGGTTCTCTCATTGACCTCAATGCTCCTGTCCTTTCAGACCCCTAATTCTTCCCTCTGTTGCCCCTTCTCCTCTATGGTGTTGTGTAGGACCTTTGGTGACATAGTGACATCACAATAGTCTTGTCACATACAGCTAATTATACCTACAGTGCATGCAGGGATGCTGGGCTCTCTGTAGTTTTGCACAAAATCACAGAAAAATACAGAATAATATCTGTACCCCCCCCCCCTGCTTTCCCCTTCTCTTCTTCTCCCACACATTTCAGCTGTGACATCATCCAGAGTATCATGTGTATCATTCAGATTGGTAGCGTCTTATTTGGCCTTCCAACCACATGAAGGCAGTATTTCTGTTGCAAACTGAAATGGGCAAATAAAGGAATTTATGTGTATAATTCCAATAGGCTACACTGAATTGGGAGTGTTAATACACCAAAGCTGAATTTACCATTCAGCTCTCAATCCACTATTTACACCTAGCAGTTTAATAGTGTCTGATCCTCCATGTCTTGTTAAGTTCGTGCCAAACTAAGGGATTTATCACTCTTCTTAACTCTTCCATGACATTTGTATGGATGTTTCACTTAGATTTTGATTTAAAAAGAAAACTTTTTTACTTAATAGCCAAAAACGTATACCTATAATTAGCTTTAATTAGTTGCATTAGATTGTAAGCCTTCCTGGGACAGAGACTGGAGTGGATGAATAGATTTTTTTTACACTGTCATATGTAAATTACAGATGTCTAAATAATTTAGAGTAATCGTTCGTTACCATTTTTACTGAATTAGTTACACACAATTAGATAATGTTGTTCAGACATGGACATTTAAATAAACTAACAAGTTTACTATCTGTTCTCCTAAGTAGATTCCTACAGCCATGTTACATTGAAATCATTGTAATCTTCTGTGCATACAAATAAATTATTTCATGAAGAGAAATCCTTATTGATATTCAGCTAACCTGGTGATAAAGCTGATTGACACTGGCTTCTGAAACCCCAATGATCACGTAGTGGCCATTCACATATGTGGCTGGCCTCAGAAATGATCCACCAGATGTGGAACCACTAATTTTTAGTAATCCCCTGCTCTGACTTAAAGAGAGGTTCATGTTTCTCACATTTTGGTCTACTTCTGTTCTATATACTGCTCTATTACGACTTGCTTTCTGCATTCCCACTACATTTATATGTGGAAAAACACAATTGAAATGCAGTTTTCTACTTATTTGATTTAGATTTAGAAAACAAAATGCTATGTATCCTACAAACACAGTAAATCAGTAAACTCCAAAGTCCAAAATATAAGGAGAACTACACATAATGCTACAAAATATCACAATTAAATAAAAGATCATATATGTACAACAACAGATGGTGAAAGGGGAGGCAAAGGGGCTGTTCACACTGCTTATTTCGGCACGGATTGGAGCCGTACTGCGCACCGGATTTGCGCTGCAGTACGGCTCCAATCCGTCACAGTAATTACTGTAATCCACAGCTCTCATAGAGAACAGTGGATTCCGTCGCTCCTAGCCGCTCGGCGAATCCGTCGGGCGGGGAGAAAGTCACCTGCACATTATCCAGGCGCAATACGCGCCGTGGATAATGCAAGTCTATGGGGCCGGCGGGTCCCCCCCACGGCCCCCCCCCGCACCGCCCCCCCCCCAGCCCAATATTGATTCCCGAAATTCGAGCACAATCCGGCAAGCAATTAAAGCATGAATAAGCCGTGTGTACACGGCCAAAGAATCCCAGAGGAAGCCAGGATTTTTTTGTGATATGCATGGGGTCTCTTTGCCCACATCTTCACCTATCTATTGTTGCAAAGATTTTATTTTTTTATTTGATTGTGATATTTAGCAGCACCATATGTACTTCTCCTTACATTTTAGATTTTGCAGCTTACTGTGCTGGTAGGACACATAAAAGACTCTTCTGCTGCATATGATAATTGTGGTGTTTGCTGTATTTTGCTATTTTTATTGTTTACTGTGCTGTGAAGGGATAATGTGTTTGCAAGACACTGCAACATGAGACTTTATTCCATTTATGGGGGGAGGAGGGGTTGAATTGTTTTTTATTGTTTCTTTCCATTTGTAAACTAACCAAATATGTCATTATTTTTGCTCACACCTATTTGTAGCAGGTTATTTTCTGATGATATTTGTATTTTTCATTTCTGGTTTTCCTTTTTCATTTTAAACAAGGCAATTTTCATGAATAATTTTGCAGTTTTAACCACTTTGTGAGCCTTTGTGTTTTTACATTTTCTAGTTTAGATAATGACTATCGAGCACACTGTTTCTATTTTGCAATAGTTTTTTACTATTCTCGCTTTTAAAATATTACAGGATTTAAGCTGATGGATTTCAAATCTGAAATGAAATGTTTGCCAGTTGTTATAGAAAAATGATTATACTTAAATAATAAAAATATGAAAATATTACTGGAAAGATGAGTTGCAATTACAGTAACTCTCACATGCTTGCCAAAAAAGACTACTAGTTTCTTGGAAAATCTGTGTATGGTTAAAGTATATGAAGGGAGGAAGGAAAATAAAAAATTTTTAATAATTAGTAAAATCAAATTGTCAGATTCTCAGAAATTGAATTCTTTAACTCATTAAAGGAAAATGTGCTTCTTTAATACATCATCATTTCATTCGTAATTAAGGATCGTTATCGCCACGTGTCATGTAGTCCTATACTAGCAAACATGTTAGCTTGTGGATCTTGTAAGAGCTTGAAGTGTACCTAAAATAAAATACAAACAGGGCTGGGTTTATAGTTTATAGGTATAGTACCTGTAGACATTTTTGTGGAAAGACATATGCTTTAAGGGAAATGTAATTCGAATAACCTGTAAAGTGTATACATTAAATGTATGCTACTTAAATAACCAAAGTGTTGTGGAAGTGAGAAAACACCAGAAAGAGATAAAGGGAAGGCTGCATAAGATACTAGAGGATAGGTTTGAGAAGTGCACCACAAGGTCCTGTTCTATTTTGGAAGCAGATAGCGGGGAAATAAAGTCAAACATGACTAGAGATTTGTCCTTCTCCTTGTCTTACACTAGTATTGTCATCTGTTCCTATGCACTTCAGTTCAACTGTTTGTCTGGGTTTTCATTCAATCAACTATTTAAAACTTAAAGTTGTCCACTTTCTATTTTTTTTTTTTTTACATCTATTTGCTCCTAGAATAAGAAATTGTGCAATTTTATAATATACATGCATTTCAAATTCTGCTGATATCCCTTTTTATATACCAGTGCAGTAGCCCCTGCCTGCACTGTGAAGTATTACAGCCCACACATCAGTCCTTTGTAATGCATCCATAGGCTAACTGTATGGACAAAACAAAGCATCATGTAAACCCGGGGGTTCAGTTAGTGACAGGGTTACAAGACATCTTTGGGGTAACTAAATAAGACAAATTGTGGAATAATTTGTATCAATATGTTTTTTTCAGCAACTTCTTCACTCGTGTATTGACTTACATAACTGCTGTATACCTCTAGGTGGTGTCATGTTATTAAAGGGGTATTCTCATTTCATTTATTATCTGTAAAGGGGTTTTATTGTTTGAAGCTTTCGTAGACTTGAGCTGATTCTATCTGTTTCAGTTTCAAATCCAGGGGCGGGTCTCTTCTCTCAGTAGGCTTGTATCTTCTCCAAGGAGGCTTGTCTCCCCTCACTAAAGAGTTGTGATATCATCATTCTGCGTTAGCAGGGGAAGGGAGAGGAAGTCAGCTCTGAAGATCTCTTGCTATGTTTCTCATGACTGCAGAGTTTTCAGCTCCCTCCAAGGCTGCACAAGCTCCTTGTAACCAGGACTTTTGCATTAGTGTGAGTAGTTGTACACACAGCCTGAACTGATGAAGCAAGTGTGAGAAATGCTCTCTACACACCTTCCCTCCCCTCTGTTATCATGTAGGAGGTAGAGCAGACTGTATAAGGCTGTGTTACATTGGAGTGGGGAGGTGAGCAATGTATAAGACTGTGTTATATAAAGAGAGAGTGAATCTAGCAGTTAAATACTCCGTAGTTGCCCAGATCCTTTACATAGAACTATCACTGGAGAGTCACCACATACAGAGGAGCTGACACAGCCATCATTATACAGACACACAGTCATCTCAGGCTGCTTGTTTCTCACAGCTCAGAGGGGAGTAAGCACAGAGTATGCAGGCAGCCAATCACAGCGCAGGGCACATTTCCCATATGGGGGCATGTCCCAACAGGTTGAATGACATATCAGTCAGCCAATCAAAGAAAAAGGGGTGTGTCCCGTTCAGCTGTTGCAGAAATGGCTATAGAGACACAGTTTAGCTCATATCTACTATACTATGTGACTTAGGTAAAGCAAACCAATTACAAAACTGCTTATTTTTACTGTCCCCATCATTAGAGATATGATATTTGTAGCCAGAGAACCCCGTTAAACATGTAGGCAAAGGTAAATAAAAATCATTACCAAAAACATTGTTGTTCTAATATTGCTTATCTTCAGAGTTGGCCACCTCTCTCAGCTATAACAGGCTGAAGAAGTGGTCGAGATGATGACTCATTCCCTGCTCTGTTGCTGATCTTGAAAGAACTTGCTTATATTACTTACTGATAAGCTTTCACTCTTTAGAGTAGCTTTGTGCTCTAAAGCCCACCCTCATATCACTATGACAGAATCAGCTAGGATTAGCAGAGATTATATGCCAATCACTATTATAGACCTACCCATAGCTTAACCAGGAAGTGTGAGACTGAAGTTATGGGTGACTCTGTAAAACAGCGTGGTGAGGAAACCCCTTTAAAGAAGTTTCCCACTGGATAGGGTAAACCTGGGACTCCTACCAATCCCTAAAATGGAGACCCCAAGTCCCTTACTCATCCTTTCTGTGATTGCACAATAAGAAAGTAATTTATATGGAGTAGTAGACAAGCCTGCATCCTACTGATCCCTTCATATTCTATGGACTGCTGAAACCCTGAGTACAGCAGGAGACTCAAGCCTCCATTTATGTGATTACGGGGGTTCCAGTGACCAGACATTTGTCACCTGTCTTCTGGATAGGTTAATGAAAACTTCCATTTTACATTATAGTACAAATCCAAGCACTAATACTTGTCTGGTTTGTATTTTAATGCTCCCTACAATCTACAAGGAGAGGAACACAGGTAAGCCAATAACCTCATACATTAGTTCACTGGCTATGTTTCAGGTTTGGTGAAAGACACCTTACTATTAGTGTATGTTCGCACAACGTATTTGTGTGGCATGCTTGGGAGTGTAAGTGTGCTGAAGTATGCCCCACAAATATGATAATATTATTTAATAAGCCCAGTACTCATTGAGTGCCATGTAAAATAATCGTTGTTGACCTGTCACTTCTTTCAGGTGATTACACATCAAGAAATACAAAAAATAGGAGGCGGAGAGCTACTTCAGCCATTTGTGTGTTGAAAGTATGTGCTGGCAAGCGCATACTTTCAACAGCACTAAACATAAGCTATTGCAGCCCGTACCTGTGCATGCCGCAATATACCATGTAAACCTATCCTTAAGACCATATTCAAAACATAAAAGCATCTTTAATGATATTTCTGTTATGCCAAAAACTATTTTCGTGAGGATTTATTCCTGTGTGCATGGTTCATTTTTGGTTTAGAGTTGACCTGGGAGAATGTGTTGGAAAAATTAAAAAAGTCACTTTGATTCTTATTCATTAGTTCTATCTTTATTTAAATTATTAGAATTTTTTGTGTGTTGTTTAGAAGAAACATGTTTTGTTCAGATGAAAACTTCATCAGTAATAACCAGAAATGCTTTCATGCAATCTTCTTAATGAAACCCTGGATGAGCTTATCACTGACCAAAACACCCTGCATCAGGAGCACTGATCCTTTTTAAAAGGCTTAAAATTTCTATTGTTCTTTTAATCAGATAAGGCGTACAGACTTGAGTTTCTATAATTGCAATGGCAGAACGATATTAAGTGTGCTATTGTCAATCTGGGTTCTATCATATAAATCAAAATTTGTATTGCACTGGTATTTAGCTTCAATTCATTATTAATTCTAAAATGAGTTTAGATTTTAATCTACATATTTCATTAACTCTTTTTCTTTCATGCTACCGCATTCAGAAAGGGATACTCATAACTGTCCATTTCCCAGGCCCTACTATTTACATAATTGGCTTTCCTATCTGGCACCAATGAGTGCTAATGAGTGTGGAAAACTCCAATAAACAGATGAAATTCTGACTTTCAATCCAAGGCATGTTTCAAGACTCTTTAAGTGGTCAGACTTGACTTACAGGGATGCAACCTTCAAAAGGTGGCACTACAGAGATGGCTTTCTATCTTTTAGGAGAGCTTATTTAGTTTTCCTTTTATCCAAGATAGTATTTCATAGTCTGTACGTTTCCCTACAGCAACGCATTACTCTCCATAAGGAGCATTCACCTCCCCAGATCGACAAAGATGCCATGGCACTCGTAAAATATTATGTCCCCTGTATAGAAGTACTCCCAAGCTTAGACTTGTTTACTTTTACTGGGTTGTGTTGCAGTTCTCACTACACCTTCTCAGCATTTTTCCCATAGAAAGTGTAGAAGGAGGTGTTGTGCTTCTATACTAGGGATCTGTGGGGTTTAAAGTAGTCACGGATTACCTATTGGCCATAATTTAAAATGGTAAAAAACCCTAGGTTATAATATCTTGGTTGGCTGCAGACTGATTCATCCAGCTCCCAATAAATTCAAAAAGAGCTGTTTACATTTATTTGCATTGTGATCCCGCTAGTGGAAGCTTCAGATGACCAGAATTATATAATTTAAGTGTAACAAGTATCAAACAACTGTTCTCCATCTCCTATAAAGGAATATTGTGACATTATTTGGAACTAATGAAACATAATTTGAGTGAATCATTTTATTAAACCAGATATACCAATACAAAATATGTGTATGGTATGATTTTAGATACAAATAAGAACAACACATGTTAAAGAATGGGAATAGTCCAGGTTGCAAATCGAAAACATTTCAAGGCACTAAACTAGGGATTAAGAATTATAGAACACAAAATGACTTATGTCAAGTAACGGAGAGAAAAAAATGTCCCAAGAGCATAACCCTAAAAAAGAAAACTGATACAAGAAACATTAAAACATGACATAAAGACAAAAGGAGAATACAAAAGACAACACCAAAATGGGAAGAACAAAAGGAAAATAACTGATTAAATACATATACAGCACATGTAAAAAAGAGAGAAAAGGTCCAGCTTCCAAAAATACAAAACTTTTATTATGCCAAAATTAAAAGCCAAACATGGAGCAAAAAACAGGACAAAAACAGGAAAATCCGCCTTACGCGTTTCAGGCTGTGCAACAGCCCTTCATCATAGGCACATTTCTCTAAAGAACACACAGGTATTTATAATTACTAAAACAGGTGAGCAATCAATGATCTCATGAGGAAATAGTATACAAAACTATGCAAGAAAAAAACAAAAAAAAACGTATACAACATATGATATCCAAATTTACAGATAAAATAACTAATAATGATAAATTAAATCAGTACGTTTATTTAAACCTTGTGGAAATCTAGTTGCAAACAAAAAATCCAGAATGCCTCCCGATTCAGTAGCTTCCGTCTCATATCACTGCCACGAGGAGGAAGAAACACCCTTTCCAATCCTTGAACTTTAAAGCTGGAAACATCCCCAGCATGTACCTGGGCGAAATGAGAGGTAGCTGCAGATAAGTTTCTGGAGGCTGCATGCGGTATATCCGATAAGTGTTTACCAATACGTTTCTTAAGCGTTTGTGAAGTACATCCAATATACTGTAAAGAACAAATGGAACACGTTATGACATAAATAAGATTGGTAGTGTTACAATTGATATACTGCCGGTTATTATGTACATATTGGTTAGCACATGACGTAACACAACTAGAGATCACAATTTTTGAACAACACTGGCATCTAGTGTGTCCACATTTAAATGTCCCATGATGCCTTAACCAACAGCTTGAATTAACCCCTGATCGATCACTAATGTACAAACTTGGAGATAGTATTTGTCCTAAGGTGGTAGCTCTCCTAGCCACACATCTAACACCTGATTTAAAGATATCCTTATATGCAGGATCTAATGCCAATGAAGGAATATATTTATTAAAGATCCTGCATATATCTTTATAGTCCCTGCTGTATGTAGTAGAGAAAGCAAGAGGTGATGACTGAACATCAGACTTAGCCTTTGAATCCTTGACCTGAAGAAGACTCGCTCTATCCCTATTCCTGGCAAATGTTGTGGGCACGATTCAAAGTCATTGTGGATATTTTCTATGTGACAAACGATGTGAAATAGAAACAGACTCACTCTGGAAGTCATGATCCCTGGAACAGGTCCTACGAGCCCTTATCAACTCACCAACCGGAATATTATGAATCACATGGTTGGGATGACACGATGTGGCATGGAGGGTAGTATTATCAGCTGTATCCTTTCTATAGGTGGTAGTTACAATGGTATTATCCAAGATCGAAATTTTTAAATCCAAAAAGCAAATACGTTCCCAATCTTTTGTAAAATGTTCCACATCGTGTCATCCCGACCATGTGATTCATAATATTCCGGTTGGTGAGTTGATAAGGGCTCGTAGGAACTGTTCCAGGGATCATGACTTCCAGAGTGAGTCTGTTTCTATTTCACATCGTTTGTCACATAGAAAATATCCACAATGGACTTTGAATCGTGCCCACAACATTGCCAGGAATAGGGATAGATTGAGTCTTTTTCAGGTCAAGGATTCAAAGGCTAAGCCTGATGTTCAGTCATCACCTCTTGCTTTCTCTACTCCAAGTTTGTACTATATAGGATATGATCAGGTTTAATTCAATATGCTGTATTGGTAAGTCGCATCATGGTACATTTCAAATTTGTAGGACACACTAGATGCCAATTTTGTCTCAATTGTACATTAGTGATCGATCAGGTGTTTCTTCTCTCAGTGGGTGTATAACGGACTACAATGGGACATTTAATTTTTGTTGCAACTAGCATTTTCAAAAATTGTGATCTCTAGGGTGTTTCTTCCTCCTCGTGGCGGTGATATGAGACGGAAGCTACTGAATTGGGAGGCATTCTGGATTTTTTTGTTTGCAACTAGATTTTCACAAGGTTTACATAAACGTACTGATTTAATTTATCATTATTAGTTATTTTATCTGTAAATTTGGATATCATATGTTGTATACGTTTTTTTTTTTTCTTGCATACGTTTTGTATACTATTTCCTCATGACATCATTGATTGCTCACCTGTTTTAGTAATTATAAATACCTGTGTGTTCTTTAGAGAAATGTGCCTATGATGAAGGGCTGTTGCACAGCCTGAAACGCGTGAGGTGGGTTTTCCTGTTTTTGTCCTGTTTTTTGCTCCATGTTTGGCTTTTAATTTTAGCATAATAAAAGTTTTGTATTTTTGGAAGCTGGACCTTTTCTCTTTTTTTTTTACATGCATATATACGTGGGTGGTTCACCACGGGTCCGTGTGCTTCCTTCTATTGATGAGTGGGTGAGCTGGACTCTTTTTTTGCTTTTTGACCACATATACAGCACATATATACAGTATAGAGAGAGAGAAAGTTATAGATTACATGAAACATAATTTTGGATTTAGTTAAATGAATAGACAAGGGAATTAATGAACTGTTTGTTTGGCAATCTAGTAGTGCCTCTCTATATTACAGTGCAATACTGCATGTTCTGTTTTGTTTTTCAAATGTACCAGGATGGGGGGCTGGTTTAAACACCAAGTAAGAGCAGCCCCATTTTATTTTTTTCAGATACATTGGGCATCATGTATAAAAAACTGTCTAGGTCTAACACTTTCTTTGTTGCCAATAGTAACCAATCAAAGCTCCCCTTTCATTTCATAGAGTGCTTTGAAAAAAATAAGAGGAGCTCTGTTGGTTGCTATGGGCAACAAAGAAAGTCTTAGACCTAGACAGTTTTCATGTCGTGTCACCCTAAGTGTACATGAAGTGAAGAAGCTTCTATTCTTAGTATAAAAGTGATTTACATCTTCCAGCAGAAATTTCTGGCTGTTGAATATAACAACTTACTTTATTTGTATTTGTTTTCAGGCTTAGTTTTCTTCATTTTGTGAGATGTTTGGTAACATTTTGGGGCTTCAGAATCAAACATCAGTTTCCCATAGAGTTATGGTCCTAACATCCAATAGTTCCAGGATACATTGGTTGATCCTGTGCCACAACAGTACCAAAACTAGATCTAGTATGGAATATTTTATAACTGGTAAAATTACATGTTAGAATGTAGTGGCCAGATGCTGGAAAGAGGTAAGAAATAAAATATTAGCAGGACATGTATGATAACTAGGTCTAAGATTTTCTTAGTTGCCTATAGAAACCAATTAGGGCTCCCCTTTAATTTTTTCAGAGCACTATATGAAATGAAAGGGGAGCTCTGATTGGTTTCTATGGGCAACAAAGAAAGTGAACAGGCCTCTGCTCCGGGCACTGTCCTGTTGTACCTTAGAGCCTATGGCTTGAGAAAGGGTCTGACAACCCGAAATGTTGCAAACTTCGGGGCCTCTTTCCTCTATCCCATGTTGATCATCTAAGATGGCATTTTTGAGCAGGGAAAACCTAAACTAAACAATCTCTGCCAGCAAATATTGTTGTCCTCAACATCCATCGTCCTAGGATGATTACTGATCTACATGCAATCCTCTGCAAAGACTGTATTAGGCCACTACATTGGACACTTAGAACCACATTTTATTCAACAGATGTACAAACCTGAATGAATCCGATACCCTACGAATAACAAGATGAACAGGAGTCATTACAGCTAGTTCCAGATGGTACCTCATACTTCACTTCTCCAAGAGATAACTTTGCTCCCATATGGTGATGGACTTTGACTCACCTAACCCCCTCCACCTTTTCATAAATAATTTTTATACTTTGATACCTTGATATGTCAGATTTGAGCCTAAAATATCTTAATAAATCTCCCTTTGTGTAAATACATTTAGTTATTTTTTGAGTGCCGTGGAACCCTGATCCCTAGTACTGTAGAGACCACTAAGGTGGTATCCCTTTCCAGTGAGCACTTTACCTACCCCTAGGTGTGTGATCTCTTCTATCTATACAGTTTTCATACATTTGGCCCTTAGCTTCCATAGATGCAATCATGTCTAGACTACATTAAAAAGTGTTTCTGTTTAGCAACAGTTTTTTGAACATTTTCTGCAACTGTTCCCTCTAAGGGTACCTTCAGAACTGCTGATTATCTTATCTGCTGGGATTTAAGCTTTGCAACAAAAGTTTCAGACATGTAAGGTCAATCCTAGGATAGAAACGAACAAGCTTCTGGAATACATCTTTTCCAAATTAAGAGAAATAATACACTCGCTGTAAATATTGCTGTAACATACTTACCTGACTGTTCTCCCTCGATGTCTCTCCGTTGCTACTGCTCTGGTTGCTCCAGTGGTGCTTTCTGGAATGCTAGGGCATTTGTGCGCAGTGCACATGGCTACCTATTCAATCTATAAGGATTACATCAGGTTGACTAGCTATTGAGGAGGACTAGTCACCCAACCAGTCATGCTGCTCCATCATAGGGCTGGTTGCTTATTTAATCTGAACTCCATATTTATTGAAATATTTAATTAATTGTGACAGTTATTGTATTGTACAAACAGGTGAAACCCATGAACCTGATTTGTTTGACCCAACTTCAGTTACACTATTCTCTGGCATTAACCATTTTTTGTTACTTCTGGTTTTGATCTTGGATTTTGTAACCCTTTATTGCCTGCCTCTCTTCCCAGTTGTCCCCTTCTGGTATGAGACAGTGGTGTTTTCTTAAACTGTCTTTTAGTTTGACATAGGCTTTTCAAGCTCACACTATTCATTGGCGACTACTCTAAAGATCTTTAAAAGTCTTGAGGATTCCCTGCAGTGAAGTCCAGATCTCCTTTCAGGCATTACAATAATTTAACTTGAGACTTTCTTAGACGCTGCTATCCAGAATAGATTGTGCAAAGTCAGGATGTGATGCTTTAGACTATAAAAGCCATTCAGAACAAAATATTCATTGCTCTAAGAACAATAATAATCTTTACACCTGAACACTCAAAAAGTGTAATAATTGGAATGGAACAAATATGTTGACTTCATCGCAGAATCAGTGTGTTCTATATCTCAGTGGTATTTTGACAGATAAGGAATCAATTTGCTTCCAATAATAAGAACAGGAAGAAATAAAATTCAAGGTCTCGGGGAATACAAAACAAATGTTTGTCCAGCTCAGAGAGAAGCTTGATGTTTTAACCTCAATTCCCCGATCTTGACATTTTTTTTCTAAGTATATACAGTATATATTTCAAGTTTCAAGTAAACAAAAAGGATTTTATTCACTATTAGTCTACACAGGATCAACAAGATTTTAGTTTGACTGCTAACGTATGTTCTGGAGGCTTCACCACAGCCATAGTATTAAGTTATTGATATTGAGTTAGTCTATGTGCAAAGAACTGGTAAACAATACCACATTTGATGGAACATGCTATGAATTTTATTCTACATTTGACAGAAAAAAGCTGATTTGTAAAATTGAAGAACAGAATTGCCCCAGAAAATTTCTGAGTATGTCCACACTAAACATAATTGCCACAGAAAGTTTCTGCATGAACGTTGCAGTTCTCAACAGGGAAATCTGTAGCAACAAACCCGCAAGAAATCATGCAGATATGCCTAAGGAATTTTTTGCAGAAAACTTATGTAAGAGTGTAAAATGGAAATAAAAAGCACCACACATACCTGGCACCCCAATTACAACACATCTCTGGTCCCTCACTCATCACTGTACACTTGGCCTGCAACATCTACTTTATGTCCCATCTGACCACTACAGAAGCTACATTCGCTGCAGCTGTAACATGGATAAGTGCCCTGAGTAATGAGTACAAGCAGGATTGAGAATGCTGTGGGGCCTCCATGCCCATGGCTACCAGTTTGCGAAATGAAGTGCTAAGACCAGTATAGACCAAGAAAATCTTGATGCTAACATAGTTGTGAGTGCTGTGATGCTGAAATGCAGCCCAGCAATTCTGGTAGGAGAATTCTTGTATCAAGAACAAGGGGGCATCATCTATGTCTAGACCAAAGAACGTTTCTACATAAAGATATAAAAGGATTCCTTACTGTAAGAGCAATGAGACTGTGGAATTCTCTGCCAGAGGAACTTGTCATGGTGAATTCACTAACAGAATTCAAAAAGGGTCTGGATCCATTTCTAGAGTGTAGTAATATAACAAGCTATAGTGAATAGGATTCTGAAGTCGGGTTGTTGATCCAGGGATTTATTCTGATTGCAAGATTGGAGTCGAGAAGATTTTTTTTTCCCTTAAAATGAGGACAATTGGCTTCTAACTGATGTTTTTTTTTTCTTTCCTTTGGATTAATACTATAGCACAGTAGGCTGAACAGGATGGACATCTGTCTTTTTTCAGCCTTACAAACTATGTAGCTATGTAACTAACCTGCAGCTGTTAAACTGCAGTCACAGTCAAGAACACATGTCAAACTCAAAGTCAATGGGCTGATTTGGGCCTACCACATCATTTTATGTAGCCCTCAAGGGCTCAGACACAGTCAGCAGGGATGGAAAAGGTCTGGACGCAGAAGGATCTACACTTTCCCTTGAGGACGAAGCCCACACTTGCCAAAGGTGGGACATTAGCATAGAGACTGGGTGCCATCTTGTATTCAGAGCTCTGTTGTGCTTCTTTTGCACCACTCTATGTATTGATATCACATCACATTCTTCCTTGGAAGAATATTATTGCAAGAGTGGTCATATTTTAGCCCTACATAATGAAATTTCACTCTCATATTTTAGCACTACATAATCAAATTTCACTCTTTCATATACTCTGCATTAAGTCCTCAAGGGGAAATATAGTTCAAACTTCCAAAGAAATAAGTGAGACCTTCCACTTATTGTACTAAATTTTATATACTCTCCCCACTCCTTCTAAAGTTGATAAAGACCTCTCATAATGTCTCTCCTCTTGGCTTTCATTCAAAACTTTTTAGAGCTTGAGGATTCAATTACCCCTCAGGAACTTCCCTTTGTTATCAAAAATCTCCCAGCTGGGAAAAGTCCTGGTCCGGATGGTTTCACTGGCAAATTCTTTCAATTATTCCTTGACACCCTTTACCTCATAATATTACAAGCATTCAGTTACATTTGAAACAACACTCCTTTTTCCTTTGCAGTCCACTCTGACTCATTTCGTGGTCCACCCTCAACTGGGGAAGGATCCTATAGTCTGTGGTAGCTATCGGCGAATTTGTTTGCTAAATGTTGATATTAAGCCATGCTTTTGGCCAAAAGACTGAACCCTCTTTTACCACGTTTAATCCACCTAGATTAAATGGACTTTCTTCTGGGGAGGGAGGCCCATGACAACACCATAAAAACATTGGATGTCATTCATTATGCCCGCTCCCATAAATTACCACTTATGGTTTTATCCCTAGATGTTGAAAATCAATAGAATCTCTTGGCCATCTCCCTCTCAAACACTTCAACATCTGGGGCTTGGCCCTGTGCTCACCTTCAACATCTTAACCCTTTATCAATGCCCCTCTGCAAAACTTAAAATTAATGGCTCATTAATTTAACATATTTAATGGCACCCATCAAGGTTTTCCGTTATCTCCTCTTTTATACATGTTGGTCATGGAACATTTTTTGTTTTCAATTCATCCCAATCCGGACATAAAGGGTATGACAATAAGTAGACATAAATGTAAATGCTCCACTTTTGCAGATAACATATTAGTTCATATTACAAATCCTCTAACCTCAATGCCCCCTTTGATGTCCGAATTGACTAGCTTTGGTGGATGGTCTCATTTCAAAATAATTGTATCCAGGTCTGAAGCCCTTGGAACTGTCTTCTCTTCTTCAGTCTATAATCAATTGCATGCCAACTACCCTTTTGTATAGTCTTCAGATGGGATAACCTATTTAGTAATTAAGATACCTCCTGACCTCACAAAACTTTTTCCCTCCAGTTTTGAGCCTTTACTTCAAAAAACCCTGAAGGACCTTGACTCCTGAAATAAACATGAATTTTCATGGCTTGGCATGGTTAATAGCCACAAAATGGCAATTGTCCCTCATTTTCTCTACCTAATGCAAACCATCCCAATACATGTTAATGCCTCTTGTTGGAAACACATTGAATAAGGCTTTTTTTTCTTTTATTTGGTCAACTTGAAGCCCTAGGTTATCCTATTCTGTTCTTATTAGAACTAAGGATTTTGGTGGGCTGGGATTACCAGACAGTAGAAAGTCTGATTTAGCGGTGGCCTATTCATGTGTTCTGTGCTCTGCGGGGTATAAACTTTGGATATGCCTGGCTCAGGATGTCTGTCCCATTGCCATTGATATCTCTCCCTTGAGTCTGGCCTTCATCTATGGTAGATAAATATTCCACCACATCCTCTACTCGCCATACTCTGGCGATCGTTTTATCACATAAAATTAACTTTGACTTGATTGATTGGAGTGGCCCTTTAATGCACATTTCTGATAATCCCACCTTTCCCCAGGACTTTCACCCAATTTTATCTTAGGTAGCCATAAAGCTAAACCTCTACTTTCAATAATATTATGACTGAATCAGCTCTTCCTTCTTTTTCATCCCTTTCTTCTGAGATAAGATTGCTCCCCATTGCTCACTACTATTACATCCAAATGTGTCACTTTTTTAATTCTATTAAGTGTTCTGCTAACTTTGATAGGCCATTGACCCCATTTGAGTGACTGTGTCTTCACAACTTCCCACCAAGATACTCCATTTCCTCTATCTATTGGGAACTCTTTCCCAATCATCCTCTCTTCCTTCCTAATGTAAGCCTTGGGAAGATGAACTAAATAAACTATTTAATTGCCTCCCAATGGTCGAGATGTTTTCAACTTACAAATAAAGTGGTCGTTGCTTCAAAATCTCAGGAGACAAGTTTTAAGATTCTTTACCACTGGTATACAGTTCCTTGGGCCCTGCACCAATGGTGCCCTTCTGTATTAAACGTCTGATGGTGGTGTGGTGGGTCAGTAGGTACAATGAACCATGTTTGGTGGGATTCTCCTGCCCTACAAAGCCTTAGCGATGGAGTTTACATAGTCATTAAGAAATTTATGGAAGTTCCTTTTCCTATATTCCCTGAGGCTTCCCTTCTGCTAATGTTTGACTTTCCAATACCAGCATATAAAAAATCATTACTATGATATCTCCTACAAGTTACAAAAAACTTACAAAGAATGAGGGGTTTGTAAAATGTATCAACATATAATGGGGGAAACTGCTAGCTCATGCGCCTGACCAAGTGGTCCGTCTGACTAAAACTTGGTCCTAAAACTGGTAAAATTTTTCATTCCTTCCCTACATTTTTTCATTCCCTTAAAAATTGGGGACTGCTCTCTTGGGTTCATTGTGTTTTTTATATAATTTTTCCCCTTGGCTTTTTAACAACCGCATGGTTGCAGAAAAATGATTATTTTTTCCCATCCATCCATGCAAGAAACCATATGCATTGTCTGTCCGAGTCTTCCCTCTCGCCCCATTTTTTTTATTTTCCAAAAAATTTTAAACGTAACTTGTCTTGATTTTTGGGATTTTTCCTTTTTGAATGCTTTTCCCCAATTGTATTTCATTTGAGGGCCCTTTTTTGTATTTTTTTATTTTAATGTTTTTAACATACTTGATATGTTGTTGTAGACTGAAAAGTCTTTTATTTACTATGCAAACTCAGGGATATCCTTTTATCTTGATCCACCTTATTGAATATATTTGGTGAGCATCAATGATATTGATTTATTCAGACAAATTAGGGCAGGAGTTCACAGAATTTTCTGGTCCAAGGGCCACATTGTCACATTGTACCTTTCCCAGACACCACAGTAAATATTAAAGTGATATTCCCCCTCTGAGATCTTCATGGCACTTGTAAATACCCCAAATGGCTAAGAAGTCTTGGTTCCACTTTAGGGACTGTCAGAGATCAGGATGGGGGCCCATTTGGCCTCCAAAAGAGAATATGAGGTACATATTCCATTGTGTATATATACATTTTAAAATATATATTATATATTATATATTTATATATATATATTTTTTTTTTTTTTTTTTTTTTTTTTTTTGGGGGGGGGAGGGGGGGATGTCATGAAGAGCTTTTTTTAAATAAAGAGAAAAAACACACATATAAGTCCCTCTCCAGTCATTCCTTTCGGAGATCAAAATTTATAGAATTTTTATGGTTTTAAATCTTGTGATCTGTCATTGTTGTGTAAAATAAATACCCTTGGGGAAGAAATGCAGAGATAATCAAACACAGTTTTTATGGATTGTTTATTTCGTCTTTAGAAGAAAACCTCCTAGGGGTGCCAACCATACGTGCCCACATAGCAGTCCCCCCAAAGGCCCAACAAAAATTGCCACCCAAAATTTTTATCATACAGTACCCACCATAATAGTGCCCCACAATAACAACTCCAGGCATATCAGATCCTCCCTACGTCCCAGTCAACGTGCCCACCAAACAGTCCCAATTTAAAATCACCAGCTATACATTGCCCAGCATACCAGTGCCATTATTAAAAATTCTGCCCCTGGATCTCTTTTATACCAATGCAAGAGGTCACAATTAGAAAAAAAAAAGGGGTAAGCCAAATTTGTTGAGGTTCCCATGGGTGTGTATGGACAAAACAACCCATGTGACCCCTATACCAGGGGCATTGTCCAGGTATGTAACCCATTGTGAGAGCAAACTTTTCCCGTATTATTTCCTCCCATCCCTTTTTTCATTGGTCAGTGTCTGTGGAAAAAATGCTCCAAAAAATTTATCTATCTTCCCTTTCTGCTTTTTTTTAGCTTACAATTAAAGGGGTTCTCACTACAAAAGTTAGCTTTCAACATGTAGGGACAGGTGACTGAAGACTTTTACTAAATAAATTTATTTGCTTTTTTTTCTTTTTTCTTTGTTGAGGATTTTAGGAAAATTTTTCTGTTTGGAGTGCCAAAAGGTCAGTACGAAGCAGGAGTTGAAGGCACCACATGTTGGACTGCTGGCAGCTTGAGAATAGAGAGAGACATGTATGATTGGGTTTTAAACCCTTTTCTGGCGTAAAATGTGCCAAAGTAAGCGTCTACGATGTTAATGCTCCAAACGAATGTGTTAGGGGCATGGGGGTTTGTAAGCTCAACACTTTTAAAGCAAATAACATGAGGGGGGGTTTTGGGGGGGTGGCCACCCCAGAAAATTAGACACATATATGAATGTGGGTCGAAGTGGAGTAGATTTGCTGTTAGGGGAAAAAAAATGTCCAATATTTTCTAAAATTCCCGTACAAAAATAAAGCATTTATGATAATTATCAAATATAAAAATTAAATTATTTTAAAATTTTAAAAAAAAAATTTTTCATATAAAACAATATAAAAAAAATATAATATCCCAAAAATTAAAAAATTTTCCCGTAAAATGAAATTTTTTAAAAATTAATAGGTCTAAAATAATTTTACATTAAATAACCCATAATGAGTTGTTCAGATTTTTACATTAATATTTTTACTACATTTAATTGAAATTTATCTTTTTGGGTTTTTTACCCTTTGTTCTACATACAGAAAGCCGCCACATAAGGTCTTTTCGGGCTTGTGGGCCACCAACAAGTTAATACCCTTTTATATTCATGACATGCATTCAATGACTTTTATTTCCAGCCTATCTTAATCTTTATAATGTTTGGCGCTTCGTTTTTCGCCTAAGTTTTCCAAAAGCGCAAAAAACACAGGCGAGGCGCGAGAACTTTTGACACCATTTTTAATCGCACAAAAATTTTCATACATTCAGGCACATTTTACATGGAAAAAAAGATGCGACAATGCACTTCTTCTCCTGTTCCATCATGTTCCCAGAGTGTTTTATCTTAACAAAAAAAGACACTAATTACTTGTTTATATAGGCAAGGTTCAGAGCTCATATATTAATTGCACTGAAAGAAAACGGGGAAATGCTTTTGAATATGGGGTGATATGTAATTTACTCTATAGAATCACCCAAAGTCTGAATGGAAGAGGCAGGATGCATGAATGTAAAACTGATTGTGGCTCTGAAATAGCATGGTGAGACAACCCATTGACTTTATTAACAACATATGATCCCCTATAGAAAAAGCTGTTATACAGCTAAATAATAATAATAATTAGAGATGGGCGAATTGATTCTAACGAAGTGGAATTCGTTTAGAATTTCAGGAAAACTTCGGTTTGAACGAAGTCGAAGTTTGGGGTACTTCAGGTGAACGAAGTGTGCTTTTGTTTGATAAAATGGCTGCTAGACATGGCGTTACATGGGGCAAAGCACTCTGGGAGGGAGAAGGGCATAGCCTGAAATGACATGTGCAGAGATGAAGCCAATCAGAGACCGGCGGGATTCTGTGACGTCACCGCAATATATAAGTCCGGGCGCGACGCTGGGAGCTCATACCGCTCTCACTGTACTGATCAGGGAAGGTGCTGCCGCGGCTGATTGTTACTGAAGAACTGATTTTTATCAGCGATTTTTGTGGGGTGTCTCAGCTTGTCCAGAGACTGCTTTCTTAATGTTCTATTTCTGATTTTTTGGGGTATTGGATCTGAAATCCAGTGTGCGTTCCCTGCTGCTGCATATACATTTTAATGCTATTGCTCACAGCACATTAAAAATCCAAGGGGGATTTGAGCCAGTTCCTATTGTATTTTATTTAAAGAAACACGATTTTACAATACAATACCACTTCATTTTTGGTGCTCAATTCTTTTGCGCAATTTACTCCAGGGGTTAATTGAGGCTTGTTTTTCTGCCGTGGTGACTCCAAGAAACCGTCTTTTTCAAACCCCAAAAAATATAATTTTCCTGTAGCCTAATTCACAAGCAAAAGTTTAATTACATTTTTTTCTCTTGTTGTGTAGCGTAGAAAACACGCAATTGTAACCACCTACAAAGCTAGTAGTTTGTGGCTGCTCAATACTTTTGCGCAATTTACATCCAGGGGTTAATTAAGCGTTGTTCTGCTGCTGTGGTGACTCCAAGAAACCATCTTTTTCACTGCCAAAAATTACAATTTTCCTGTACCATAATTCACAAGTAAAGGTTAATTACAATTTTTTTCTCTTGTTGTGTAGCGTAGAAAAACACACAATTTTTAACACGCTACAAAGCTAGTATTTGTAGCTGCTCAATTCTTTTGCAAAATTTACATCCAGAGGTTAATTAAGCGTTGTTCTGCTGCTGTGGTGAATCCCAATGTAACCGTCTTTTTAACCGCCAATAATATAATTTTCCTGTTGCCTAAATTCAAAGCAAAAGTTAATTACAATTTTTTTCTCCTTGTTGTGTAGCGTTAGAAAACACGCAATTGTAACACTGCTACTCAAAGACTAGTAGTTTGTGGATGTCCAATAACTTTTGCGCAGTTTACATCCAGGGGTTAATTAAGCGGTGTTCTGCTGCTGTGGGACTCCAAGAAACGTCTTTTTCACGCACAAAAAATTAACAACTTTTGCACTCGTACCTAATTCACAAGCAACAAGGTTAATCTACATATTTTTTCTCTTGTTGAGTAGCGTAGAAAACACGCGCACATTGTAACACGTACAAGCTAGTAGTTTGGGCTGCTCAATTCTTTGCACAATTTACATCCAGAGGTTAATTAAGCGTTTTTCTGCTGTCTGTGGTGACTCCAGAAAACCGTCTTTTCACCGCCAAAAATATTTACAGAGTTTCTTTAGACCTAATTCAACAAGCGAAGGTATTTACAATTTTTTCTCTTGTTTGTGTAGCGTAGAAAACACGCAATTGTACAACGCATTCAAAGCTAGTAGTTTGTGGCTGCTCAATTTTTTGCGCAATTTACAGACCAGGGGTTATTTAAGCTTGTTCTGCTGCTGTGGTGACTCAAGAAAACCGTCTTTTTCACGCCAAAATATTAATATTTTCCTGTACCATAATTCACAAGCAAAGGGTCAATTTACAATTTTTTCTCTTGTTGTGTAGCGTAGAAAAACACGAAATTGTAACCTCGCTACAGAAGTAAAGTAGTTTGTGGTATGGCTCAATTCTTTTGCGCAATTTACATCCAGGGGGTTAATTAAGCTTTGTTCTGCTGCTATGGTTGACTCAAGAGAACCGTCTTTTTACGCCAATAATTACAATTTGCACTCTACCATGTAATTCACAAGCAAAGGTTAATTACAATTTTTTCTCTTGTTTGTGTGAGCGTAGATAAACACGCTATTGTAACACAATACAAAGCTAGCAGTTTGTGGACCTGCTCAATTCTTTTGCACAATTTACATCCAGGGTTAATTAAGCGTTGTTTCTGCTGCAGTGGTGAATCCTTGTAAACCAGTCTCTTTTCCACCTGCTAAAATTACAATTTTCCTTTACAATAATTAACAAGACAAAGGTTATTAAATTTTTTCTCTTGTTGATGTAGCGTAGAAAACAACGCCAATTGTAACACGCTAATAACGCTAGTAGTTTGTGGCTGCCCTCAATTCTTTTCCGCACTTTACATCAGAGGTTAATTAAGCTTTTTCTGCTGCTGTTGGTGTGACTCCAAGAAACCATCTTTTTTCACCGCCAAAAATTACAATTTTACTGTACCATAATTCACAAGCAAATGTTAATTACATTTTTTCCTCTTGTGGTATAAGTAGAAAACACGCTACAAAGCTAGCAGTTTTGTGGCTGCTCAAAATTCTTTTGCGCAATTTATCCCCAGGCGTTAAGTAAGCGTTGTTCTGTTGCTGTGGTCTACTCCAGGGTATCCGTCTTTTTCCACCTCCAAAATTAAAATTTTCCTGTAGCATCAATTCACAAGCGAAGGTTAAGTACAATTTTTTTTCTCTTGTTGTGTAGAGTAAAAAACACGCAATTTGTAACACAGGTATTAGAAATCTTAGTAGTTTGTGGCTGCTCAATTCTTTTGAGCAATTTACATCCAGGGGTTAATTTTGCGTTGCTTTTTACTGCTGTGGTGACAAAAATAACCATCTTTTTCACCGCCATAAATTACAATTTTCCTGGTAGCCTAATTCACAAGCGAAGGTTAAATTAAAAAAATTTTCTACTTGTTGATTGTAGCGTAGAAAAACACGCAATTGTAACACGCTACAAAGTCTCGTAGTTTGTGGTTTGCTCAAAGTTTGCCGCAATTTACTCCAGGGGTTAATTAAGCCATTGTTCTGCAGTTGTACTCAGTAAAAGGAAACTTTGTTTTTTCACAGCCACAGAAGAAATTATGTAGCATAATTCATATAACGAAGGATTGATCTAAGCCTTGTTTGTGCTTTGATATTTTTTCCTGTCCATTTGTGGAGCGCAATTTATATCCAAGGGGTACCAAGCTTCTTTGTGGGTTCATTTGGACGTCAAATTACAGGGTTTTGTCGTATATATCATATACAGAATCTTCATCAAACAGTGGTCTGTTACATTTTGAACATACTGTATGTCAAGCAGAGAGGAGGCTGGCTCTTCACCTGCAAGTGGCAGAGGCACAAATATTTTCCTGGAAGCAGGCCCAAGGTCGCAGCACTGCAAGGGGACGTTCGCAGAGGGGTCATCGGTTTGACGGCACATAAATGCCTGCTGTCATCTAGCGGCCCAGTGCTGGTTGTCTTCTGCAATACCCAATGGTTCTTGATTGGTTGACAGGTCATCCACTTCCTCCCTGATGACTATGCATGTCAACCCCAGCCAAGGAGTTCGGTGGGAACGTCAGACACAACCCTTATTTGGCATGGCCAGGAGCGGGTCAGCGGCCCTTACCTGTCCTCAACCCACCTCTGTACCATCAGGTTCCTCAGCCAGAGCATATTCTACAATGTGGTATGGGACTCAGCGCCCAATATTATAGCGTGGATGAACTCATTTTGGGATCGAGGGCAATCAGCAGCTACTTGGCAGCGAAGGAAAGAAATGGGCCATATCTCCTGTATCTTGGCAGTAAGGCGGCAAAGTATAGATGTTGAGAGTGGCATGGGAGGTTCATGTTGTGAGGGGTCAGCCATCTGACATGCCCACCAAAAAGACCGAGTGATGAGGCCGCCAGTGGACGATGAAACACAATAGATTGATAATGTAGCCGACCGCACTTGGGAGCCGGGGTGAGGCAAGGGCTTCATCATCATGTCAGGAGAAAGAGGGCGCAGGCAGGCAGCGGCACAGGCCAGGCAAGTGGGTCGTTGTTGGACCGTGAGTCTGCAGGATAGCAGCCAGTTGTGAGGTCGGGAGCCGACGCGGGCCTCGGGGTAAAAAACCAGCTTCGCGGTCCAAGGAAAGTCAGTGGACAGGGACTCAGCTCGACGGCAGTGGTGGCAGTAGTCATCAAGGTGCGGTAGCCGTTGCGGTATAAAATAACCAGATTACTCGGCGGTTGTAGGCAGTTCTGTGCTAAGACACCGGAGGGGAGCCGAATATGGGTAATATGTCGAATCTGTATAAGCAGGAATGGAAAGCGTGGACCGGGGAGCTAACGTTGGTCTGGCACCATGGCCCTGCGTCAACACATGGCAGCGGTCAACCATGGTGGCCTGGGAGTAACGTGGATCAGTTGTGGTGTTCCATCCTGCCGCAGCAGCAACAGACAGCAGCCAGCAGCACCCAGTGGCACGAATGCCATTTGCAGCAGTCAATGGCTCCACACACCTCTGCAGAAGGAGAGCTGTTTTCTCTTTGACATCCATACTCCGGTCCAGATGCTCCTGCTCCTCGTACTCATGGCGGCCAGCAGTCGTTCAGCACGGCAATTGCATAAGAGACAACAGTATGCGTCCAAACATCCTAAAAGGTGCAGAGCTGACCGTACTCCTGTCCAAGTTGTTGGTGCTGCAATCCCTCCCTTTCAAATGGTGGACCTGCACCACATTCAGAGAAATCTAAATGGCTATGTGCGAGCTGAGATGGAGAGTTCCAAAGCCGTAATTTATTTTCATAAATAGGCAGAGTACCACACACTTCATAAATTATGTAGAACAGAGTGGGCCAGTCACTTGAGCTTATCGGTTTGTTCCAAGGTGCACGGCAGCGCGGACGTCTGGAGCTGTAACTACGGTCAGGGCCAGTACATGTCCTTTACTGCTCACTGGGTGAATGTGCTTCCGGCCCAGGTACACCAACAATTTGGACAGGAGACGCCGCTTTCTACTCCACGATGTCAAACTGCGGCTCCTGCGCCAATGTTCCGCCTCTTCCCTCCCCACCACCACCACCATCTCACCCCACAAGTATGCCCCATCATACCCACTGTGTAGGGCACAGGGTGTCACGCAGTTCTACACCTGGCTTGCTTCGGCGACGAAGTCCACAGGGGAGGAAACTGCTCCGCATCATGCAGCAAGAAATCAAGTGTGGCTTTTCCGCGCCAACTGCAAATCGAAACCCTGGTGACGGACAATGGGAGGAACATGGCGTCCGCGCTGAAACCGGGGAGGGATGGTCATGTGCCCTGCATGCCGCACGTATTCAATCTGGTTGTGAAAAGGTTCCTGAAGTCTTCACCGATCTTCAGAAGATTATGAAAATGGCCGGGAAAAAACTGTGCATGCACTTCATCCATTCCTACAAAGCCAGGAACCACCTCCTCGAGTTGCAGCGGCAAAAACGGCCTCCCCCAACACACTTTGATATGCAATTTTTCCACCCGTTGGAATTCCAGCCTGCACATGTTGGACCAACTTTTATGAACAGAGAAAGGCCATTAACGATTTTTTGATGATCCAGGCGGAACAGGAGTACTCCCCTGTGTAACTTTGATGTCAGCCCGTGGCAGCTCATTCGTGACACCTGCCGTTTGTTGAGGCCATTCGAGGAGGCCACGTTATTTGTCAATAGCCAGGACTACGGGATTTAATAAGTCATTCCACTGCTTCATGTCCTGGAACGATGCTGAAAAATTGTCTGGGCAGGGGACTGGAGACGTGGGGACTACAATCTCGCGGCCACATGAGTCCGATGGGGACTGAAATGGAGGAGGGGGATGAGGAGGACATTGGAGCAGAAGCATTGTCTGGTGAAATGAGTGGATTTTCTACCCAGGTGACAAGAGAGGAGGAGCAGGGGCAGCTGGTGGAGGTAGAAAGGAAATGAGGAAGACGAAGCAGATGACCCGCAAGCACCGTGGCAAATATAAGTGGAGATGGAGGGGAGGGAGCCCTCGGAGTCACTTGTGCAGATGGCCCGCAGCATACCGATTTGCCTGGCTAGTGACACCGAATAGTCAGCATCCCGCAGAGGGATGACTTCTGGCTCTCCACCCTATTGACCCTCGCTACCGGTCCAAAATGGGACCTTTTTCCCAGCTATTTACAGGGAGGACAAACTCAAATTTCTATAGGGAAATCCTCCGTAGTCAGTTGGCCGCTGCCTATGTGCGGCATCGTCCCTCCTCTGACAGGTGTGGGCCGGGGGGTTCTTCAGCGCTCCAAGTACTACTGCTGCAGCTGCTGGGGGAAGGTGTGGGGGGTCGGAGCAGTACCAGCTCCATCAGCAGCAAACTAAGTCTGGAGTCACTGATGAGCAGCTTTCCCTTCACCCGCCTAGTGAGGAGGGCAGTCGCCAGCAGCAGGGAAACAGCAGGACCTGGAGCAGACCTGAAACCAAAAGGTGGTGGCCTACTTGGACAGCACTCTGCCCCCAGTTAGAAGATCCGCTGGACTTACCCGGGGGAGCCAAACTGGATGTGTGGCCGCAACTTGCTGAGTTTGCATGAAGAAGCTGTCCGCCCGGCCAGTAGTGTGGCATCAGAGCGGGTTTCAGTGTGGCGGGGGCCTCGTTACCCAAGGAAAACCCACTTGTCCAGGGGAAATGGGGAAAGACTGACCTTTGTCAAGATAAATAAGGCGTGGATCGGCCAATTTCCACACACCAACCCTTTAGGGTCGATATTCAGCCTGACACCTCCCCCAAAACTGTAGAAAGATCGGTTAAAAACTCCCTTCCCAGCCATATTTGATGCCGCCCCCCGCCTATGCCACACATTGTGACATTTTCTCATCTGCCACCAACCATCTTTCCCCAGGGAGGGTTTTTGCCCCCCCCCTCCCCACTCTGTCCTTTGTGCACTGTTGACCTCATGCTGCTCTGTGGCTGCTGCCGTGACCCCCACCTGTGTCATTGTCACTCTCGCCTCATTGTTGCCCCTGCCCCATCACCCCCCCTTTTTCTTCTTTGTGCCACTCTGGGCCTACTCCATTTTTGCCCCCCTCCAGAATGGTTTGGGCCACTTTTAAACCTTTGCTATGCGTGGCTGCTGCCGTGACCTAGAACTGTGTCTTTTGTCCCTCTGTGGCTTTTCCTTTTTTTTGACCCCAGAATGTCATTGTGCCACTGTTGACCTAATGCTGCTGGTGCTGTGCCTGCCCTACACACTCTGTCAGTGCCACCTGGGGCCCTTTTCCCCTGTTTTTGCCCTTCCAAAAGTCATTGTGCCACTTTTCCTGACCTCTGCGCTGCTGTGGCTGCTGCCGTGACCCCACATGTGATTGCCCCACTTGTGGCCTACCCCTTTTATTGCCCCCTCCAAATGTCATTGTGCCCTGTCTGCCCTCTGCTGCGCTGCCGTGACCGACACTGTGTCATTGTGCCTGTCTACCTTGCTGTTGTTTGGCGGGGCCCTAAATCCCGGTGTCATTGTGCCCCTCGTGGCCTATCCTGTTTTGCCCCCCCAATGTCTTGGCCACTGCTGCCCTCATGTTCTGCTGTGGTGCTCATCACCCTCCACACTCGTCACGGTGTTGCACCTGAGCCCTTTCGCCTTGTTTTTTTTCCCCCACTGTCGTGCCATGACTTTTTATCGGGCTAATTCCCCCTTCTTTTTTTTGATATTTTGCCCCTAAGCCCCCAGGGAATTTTATATTAAACCGTTCAAGAGGGCGGCATCATGTGCGTGTATACTAAAACACAACATTAAAATGAAGCCCAAACCAAGCTCCCTCTCATATTTAAGCACCACAACGTTTACAGCACCCTACAGGCTCGGGCCTGGAAATAGCTTTTTTTTAAAATGATTGCCCAAGAATTTTCGGAAACAAGTTTTTTTTTTGCCGAAAAATTTTGGGAAGTGAACAACGAATTTCGGGAAATTCGCCCATCTTAATAAAAAAAAATTTAAATTAAAAAATAATAAAATTAAAAATTAAAAAAAACCCCATTTTCCTATCAGTTCCCCCCTAGATGTCATGTGATGCAGTTAATCCAGGGCACCCTTTTTATTTTTAGGGATAGCAAATCGAATCTGACAAATGGAATTTTTTTTGAATTTCAGGAAAAAATTTGATTTAAACAAAACCAAATTTCCTGGGTTTTTTGTAATGAACATCTTTTTTCGGAAAGCCAGGAGCACATGGGTGACATGGAAAAAAGAATAGGGGGGAAAAAAAGGAACCTAAATCCATGACATGCAGACAGCGTCAATCGCAGGCCAGGCATTTTACTTTCTGCCATTGTCACTGTGTCTCTATGTACAGGATCTTCTTAAAAGCATAGTTGCACCCTGGCCAAATACTTCAGATTTTTTAGTTTTTGGGTGAATTACCTTTCAACTACATGGGTTTTTGTTGTCATTAACACTGTTCCTGAAACCCCCCATTTTTTTTTTTTGGGATTTTGCCCTCGGCCAAAATTACTTTTTTCACTAATTTTGGGGAACATTTTAAATTTATTCAGTCTTTTGGGTATGCTCCTGTGCCACAGAGTTTTTTTTTCATTATTGTGGGGATTTTACCATTTCCCAAAATAATAACTGTCTGAATGGGTTTGGGGGTTTTATGACAAATACACAACGTTTTCAAAAGGGTTTCCCTTAAATGAAAAAAGTAATTATTTTGGGGCCAAAAAAACAATATCCCCCAAAAAAAACCTGCCTGTCATGGGATGTGTGTATTGAGAAATTACACACTGTTTTCAAAATGTTCACCACACAATCCGTTCCCCTACCAAGGGTGCTGTGAAGGACGGAAGGGGTAGGGGGAGTACCAGTCCCCACAGCAACCTGAGGTCATTGACAAGCAGTTTTCTTTACCCCCCCTAGTGAGGAAGGTCTCATCATGGAAGCAGCACCTGGACAGCCTGAACCAGCAGGTGGGGGTTACTTGGGGCACACCCCGCCACCCCACATTTAAACTGCTGGACTTAGGGAGCCAAACTGGTTTTGTGGCCGCAACTTTCCGAGTTTGTAGGGAAACTGTCCTCCCCGGCCCAGTAGTGTGGGGGTCAGAGGGGGTTTTCATTGGGCGGGGAAAAAGTTTTCCCAAGGAAAACTTGCTTTTCCACCCTAAATGTGGAAGGGGTCACCTTTTTCAAAATGAATCGGCTTGGATCACCGGATTCATACACCAAAAGCCCGACATCGATTGTCAGCCAGCTGCCTTTAACCCAAAATTTGACAAAAGAGTCTGGATTCTTTGGCTCCCGCCTCAACTACTATTTGATGCAGCCACCCCCCTATCCCCCACATCTCTACCACTATCTTTTACACCCACCATCTTTACAGGGGGTGGTATTGCCACCCACCTCCTCACTCTTCATGGACCATTATATAGCCTTTGATGGCTGCCCCCTTCCACTAGGTTCCCCCATCGCGCTGTGTCCCTCCAGGAATCACCCTGTCACTTCTTATTGATGCTGCTGTGCCGAAAAATCCTCATTTTCCCTCCTGCCGTTACCCCCAAAATTATGTAATTTTTTCCCCTCTCCGGGCCCGATCTGTGCTGTTGCTTACCTTTACCCCCAAATCTGTCATTGAGCCACCTGTGGCCTACCCTGCTGCTGCCCAACTGACCGCCTCTACTCGACCACCCCGTTTTCCTAATGCTGTTTCCACCCTCCACCCACCTATGACGTTGCCATATGTTTTGGGTTTTTACCTTCCCTTTTAAACTGTCAAAAGGAATAAAAAAGGGAAAAAACAATTGATTGTCCTCCAGAGAAGCCTAAGGGGCCCGTATGATATTTTCCCTTTTTTTTTTAGGGTTGCCTGTAATTTTGGGAGCCAAAATAGGATGGATATAAAAACACAGAAGACACCAAATATTTCATTTACTTGGGCATCTCGTTTTGGTCAACTCCTGTTTCTTTTTTGGGTTTAGCAATCTGATGGATTATTGACCTTTTAAAGCGGACCTGAAAGGATAAAGGAAGCAAATGTCTGATGTCAAAGTAAAATTACTGCTGACCCCTCTTTCCCCTCTGTCATAAATCTGTGAAATTATATAAACGGTATAAAAGGAGTGTCTCTTTCGCTATACTGGGTCTTGGGCCCTTGCTTATTCTTTCTTGCTGGCGCTGACATTACCCCTTTTGGGTTTTTCGTTCCCCCTTCATTATTTTGGGTTTTTACCCTGTAACTGCCCAGAGAGGTGAAGTGTGAACGATTTAATAGGGGTTGGGCCGGCATAGATACTAAATCCCCCTTGTTTCAATACCAAAACTATGCTCCCCATGCATTTTCTGCATTCACAAATGTTCTAAAAACGCATAAAAGGGTCTCTGCAGCCAAAATAGGGTTTTTTTTTTTTAAAGCAATGTGTCCAAAAAAATTTGGAAAAAGAAACAAATTTTGGGGGGAAAAATTTTTCGAATCGGATGAATTGAATTTTTTAGTAAAATTGGATTTTTAGTTATTACAACAACAAAAGTAGGATAACCCCTTATTTTTATTTCTCACGAGGTCACGCTTGCAATAAAAAAGGGGAAAGAACGAATTTTAACCCCCTTTCCATAATGATGTTCAAAATCAACTCCATACCACAAAAAAAAAACTCCCACCAGCTTTTAAACGAAAAATAAAAAAAACTATGGCTCTTAGACTATGGCGTGTTTAATTTTTTAAATAGAAGTGTTTTTATTGTGTAAAAAACGTAAAAATAAAAAAAACTAAAAAAAATTTTTAAAAATATAAATTTGGTATTGCTATGATTGTATCGACTTGCCGAGTGAAGTTAACATGTCATTTATATCTCATGGTGATTGCTATAAAAAATTAAAAACACTATTAGGATTGCTATATTTTTGTAAATCTCCAAAATTATTGATAAAAGCAAACAAAATGATACCAATGAAAACTCATCCCTCAAAATCAACAGCATACAGGCTCTCTGCAACCAGGAAATAGCTGGTTTTTTTTTAATGCAAAAGCCCTCGCAAAAAAATTCGGGAAAGAAACACTTTTTGGGGGAAAAATTTTTCGAAAACGCGAATTTTAAATTTTTTAATAAAAAATTTGGGTCATCTCTAGTTATTTTAGACAACAATGGGGTAACCATTGTTTTATTTTTTACACAAGGTTCTACATTGCAATTAAAAATATAGAAGCAGAAATTTTTTCCCCTTACCATAGACGTTAAAACATCAACTCTACCACAAAAAACAACTCCCACACAGCTTTATAAACAGAAAAATAAAAAAGCTATTCT